>JAOWAR010046455.1:0-13160 GCA_028571005.1 Clathrina lutea
GTCAAGAAGCGTCAGATAACTAACCTGGTCATTCACATCGGACGTTTGCTGCGCCATCGAGTTGTCGATCGACTCCCGTCCGCAAAACTCGTCGCGCTCAAAAGCGCTCCAGCCGATTTCGGCGAAACTTTTAACCTTGACTAATCAAGGCCTGCTCTTCACGACTATGTAAGTTGCGAAGAGTTTCCTCTTGAAGAAAGCACGAAAAAAATTGACCTCTCATCAGACGTTTGCTGCGCCATCGAGTTGTCGATCGACTCCCGTCCGCAAAACTCGTCGCGCTCAAAAGCGCTACAGCCGATTTCGGCGAAACTTTCTACCTTGACTAATCAAGGCCTGCTCTTCACGATTATCTAAGTTTCGAAGAGTTTCCTCTGGAAGAAAGCACAAAAAAATCCATCTCTCTCTTTCCAAAAGTTAGCAGAGCACACAAGTCAAGCTTTCGTGGTCCGATTTTCAAGCAACGCACACTGGCGGAAAGAGCAGCTCAAGCCCAAGACAACGAGGTCGACAGCAAGGCGATTGCGCAACCCGTTGCTGCGAAAGCGCAGTTTGAACAGGTCATAGTCGTTTGGTGCCATCGGATGTATGCGTTGCTATGCAGATTTCTTCCGAATGCCAGCGGGGGGATTGCGCAATCGTCCGCGGTCTCTACTAACGAGGGCACTAGAAAGGATGGCTGGTTAGGCCTGTTCCCATGGTTACGCAGACGGCTGACTGAAACTTTTGTCACGTTTCGAAGAAAAAACGTGGGACCTGTCAGATTTTCAAGCATGGAAAAGAGCCTGGCCACGGGCCGGGGATAAAGAAAAGAAGATGGCGTGCAATCCGCCGTGATGTACAAGACATCACAACTTCTTGTACAATAAAAAAAATGGCGTGCTCAAGCCCTCATGGCCGCGACCGCGCCGACCTTCAAACCGTTAACGTTTTCAGCACCGACAACGAGCCTCGTTTTCGAGCGTTTTATTAATGTAAACGCGAGGCCCACAACGCTTCTCCGTAACGATTTGAAAACGTTTAGAAAAGTTCTCGTCGGAAACGTTTTAATGTACTGTAAATTCACAAATTTTTGCCTGCCAATTATTTTGGTCCAAACCGAAAGTTGTCCAGTTCGCTGATTATTCCTGCTATACATTTTTTGGCCAGATGTAGGCCCTTCGAAAAAAGCCTCGTAGATTTCTTTTTTAAATACCCCCCTTTTTTTTAGCCTCGCTAAGCACTTTGACCCTTCTTAAGCCTTCTTCCAGTAAGCCAAATAAACACGGTTACAAATGATGAATAGGCCCAATAGCCCGTGACCCACGGTGAGACTTGTGACATCACGAACAGTTGAATAAACTTTGCACAAGCATTGATGGCAATAGATTATGACTGAGCATTGCCTTGAAGAATAATGCAAGCTTATGATACGAGTACACTGAAGAACAGCGCAAACATACTGATGTAGATCTTTTCAGGCCATGGCGGCTGTTCGCACCTGTTTGGAAGACATTATTGTTTATATTTAGATGTGTGCACTCTCTGTATCTATTTCTATTTTTATCATGCCACGGCATAATGATTGCGTTATTGTTGTTTACTATAATTATTGTTATTAAGGATTTGTACTTCGAATCTTCGCTGGGAGTCAGTTTTAGGTCATGCGATAGGTATTTATGGTTATGTGCTCACGAGCTTGCGTTATGGGAAAAAATAGCTTGCCGTGTTCTGGGCGAAGAAGAACAAGTCTAGAACTGTGTGTAGGTCCTCGAAGTTTCCTACGCTGGTCTTTCAGCGAATAGGTTGCGGGTTTTGTGGGAACGCTCAAACCTTCATAAAAGCGGCTTTCTTGCAGGCTCATCAGTGGCCACTCTGCAAAGGAGTACATTTGAAACAAGAAAGAACGCTTTTTATGCTGGTACTACTGACAAGTAGGTGTGAATGTTAGTAACACCTGCCTGTAAAATGGGGGGCCTGATGAAAGATGGGACTCATTCAGCCAACGGTTGCACAACTAACCTGATCAAATTTCTAGTCAAACGAGCCACGAGGATCTGTTCTCCAGACTATCTCCAAGAAGAGCTTGATAACATCATGACAATTTTCTCTAACAATGGATAGCCAGCTGTCATAATCAAACACCTCCTGTTTCAAGCCTCAGTAGAGAAACACATTGGAGCACAACGCTGCCCCGTGTATTTGCAACGTACTTCCAAGGAAAGGCACTATGCCCTCAACCCAGACTCAAAGAAAAGTCAAGCAAGTCATGCTTTGCATGTGAGGCTAAATTGTGCTTCGGGTCCAAGCCCATGTGTTCAATACAACAACAAAAGACCATTTGCCCACCCTCTCTACATCTAATGTTATCTGTTTGTGTCAGTGCTGATGCGGTGATCGGTATGTGGGTAAAACAACCCAATGGCCAGAATTCGGATATAACAAAACATCCCAGCAAATCTGTTAGAACACTGCCCTGGAAGAAAGCCACCGAACTCTGCCATTGGTGAGCACTTGCTCAAAAACACCAAGTGCCTGGAAGACCATGATAGACCACGCTTCAGAGTCATACACAGAGCATGCAATCAGTCTATCTTGCATGTACTAGAAGCACTACACATTATCTCATTGAATCCCACTTTATGCAAGCAATTGAATTTTGTGAAAAGCTTCCACCTTTTCCCTTAACACACATGCCCTCAACAACAGAATGCACTCACACAGCTTCCTTCACACTTACAGACACATAGACACTATAGCAATCACACATCTTTCATACCAATTTTACACGCACGTGTTAATAACATTCACGCCTGGTTGTCACTAGTGCCAGCATAAAAGTGTTGTTTCTTGTTTCAAATGTATTTATTTGCAGTGTGGCCACTGATGAGCCTGCAAGAAAGCTGCTATGGCCTCAATAAGATCTATGTTTGAGCTGTTCTTCAGTGTACTGTGTTTTTCTCTCTTTTAAAGGGGAACTCCAGCCAAAAATGATTTTCAGGCTACTCACTCCTTTCACCGACAAAGGAGCTGTGTAGAAAGAGCGAGTCTCGATTCGAATTACAAAAGGCCGAAACGGCTCCGAGACAAAACGAAATCTCGGGTGCAGCGCCGAGGTCACGTCGCCGCGACACACCTCTAGAAGCGCCAGTGACGTAACTGAAGCACCGCGAGATCGATGCACTGCGGTCTGCTGCAGTGAAAATCATTGAAATTGCCACCTGAGCCTCAATTCTTTAGTTTTTGTGCCCATTTTTTCATGATAAGAGTCCCCCCAAGGTCTCTGACCGATGTCAACATGGTGGCTGCTTGACTTTATCATCAGTAAAGTGTGCTCCGATTTTAAAATGAATGATTCCGCCTATTCTGACGCAGCATCACCGAACTCTCCAGGTAGTCTTGAAGCGCAGCTAGCATCTTGCTGGTCAAGGAAAGCCGTGCCGAGCAAGAAAAATACTCTTTCTGCTGCTGCGACTTGAATGATGGCTGGACAAGAAACACCTTTTCTTTAGTCAAAGATTGGGTTTGTAAAAGACGCAATGTGTGGACAGACGATGGCCATAGAAGATAGAGATGTTTTAGGGTCTACGTCGTCTTCAGTCAGCAAGAAAACATCAAGTCAAAACCAATCACAAAAGAGGAACTGCTGTAGATTTCTGGGTGCTCATGACTTTTATACCTTTTACCATCAATAAGTATGTGGCGTCACTATCACATACCACTCTCACCCCTGGCACCTCTCATCATGGTTCTAGCGCTATCCAACTCACGCTCAACCTTCTCCAGGACATAAAAGTCATGAGCGCCCAGAAATCTACAGCAGTTCCTCTTTTGTGATAGGTGTTGACTTGGTGTCTTCTTTCTGACTGAAGACGGCATTGAAACCGAATCGTCCCTATCTTCTATTTCCATCGTCTGCCCACGTATTGCGTCTATAATCATATACCCAATCTTTGACTCGAAAATGCGTGTGGACTATAAAAAATCGACTTTCCTCCAAACACCTTTTTTTTGCCGTAGTTGACTAATGGGGAAAATCCTGTGCGTGATCGTGCCACCACTCAACCTTTTCCCTCCCCCTTTCTGCCAGGTTTTCTTGGGAGAAGCAGCAGCCAGGTAAAGAGGAAGCTCTGTACTGAGGTTATGAATGATCTCGCCGTCGTCAAGAAATGGAAGTTCGCGTAACTGCTGCACTGAGAGAGGCAGGTGTCAGGAGTCCAAGTGGCCGGGCTGTCACTGGGCACAACAACTATCCTGCTTTAAATACTCTCGATGTGCAGTAAAGCTGTACGTTGGACTTCTGCTGGAACCACTGTATAGCATCTGCAACACAGCTACGCCCGTAGGCTAAACATCAGGTCTCTGTTACCTCAGGAAGAGCTTGCAGAGAGATCCTGTGAGACTGCACGAAGATTTGCCGGCAAGGGCATTGCCTTGAAGTTGACTTGACATGCATTGCACACAGCTTGTAGTCGTTCGTAACAGGAAAACGCTAAGGCGCTGTCACCTCAGTCTAGGTCATAAATCACTGCAACAAAGCTTGTGCTTGCCCAAGGCATCGATCACAGTTCAGATGGACACTATTCGTAGGTAGACGCGACGTGCAAGAAGACGTTAATTTCGGTGCTCTCCATTATCAATTCTGACTATGCTAAGGGAGCGTCTCATCAGTTCGCACTTCGTCGCCAAACGTAACTGACTTCATATAGCTCTGACCCTCTCCCTCCCCCTTCCAAGCGAAAGTGTGACGGACATACTATCAGGTGGGATCTGGACATGGTATAACATTAAAACCACATGTACGTTTTGTCTTACCACCCAATCAGTGTTTGGGCTGGTGACAAAGTGAAGTGAAGTCAATGCTAAAGCTGTGCCAGTTGTGTGCGTGTGTGTGTGTGTGTGTGTGTGTGTGTGTGTGTGTGTGTGTGTGTGTGTGTAAGACTGCTGCAGTGCATTAAACACCGGATTGCACACAGGATTACTGCTGCGGTAAACGTACACGGCACTTAGTGCTTTCCCTGTACAAAGTGATTAGCGGTTTTCTTGTGCTGCCGAAGGGCATATTGTGTACGCCCAGTGAAGGTACAGTCTTGAAAGTGGCACTCCCACACATGCACCGAGTGGCTGCTTGCTTTCTTGCTGGTTCTCCTGAGGTCAACTCTCGTCTTCTCTTCCTTCTGATGTAGAGATGATGAAAGGTGTAAAATCTGCACGACGATCCATGCATGCTTGTAGATGCTTGGCCTTCTTGGCTCTGGCGATGCTATCTAGGACTGCGGGAACCGGACGGGTGATATATGACTGGGCGTCAGTGTTAACAACACGGGCATCAAAAAACGCCTCAGTCTGCGGATTCCATACTCCTCGCCATACTCCTCGCACAGTCAAGTCGCAGATCAAACCATCTTCATCACCAGAGCCGTCTCTGACCACTGTTTCCTTTGTTACATGCGGAAATGCCTAGGCTGCAAGCTGGTCTGCCACATCCCGCACTTGGTTGTACTTCCGGATCAAATTGCCCCCATTCGCGCAGTTCAGCCCATGTCCCAACTCCCAAGGAGAACAGCGCTAGCGCACCACATCCACCACAGGTGCCAGGCATTTGCAGCAGTCGCTTTTGATATCGGATTGTAGACCTACATGTAGATCTTGTACTTGTACTTGCTCGACTGGTATACGTATCGCACGTCTGCGCCAGTGTTATGCACGTGTGAACCATACTTTTTCCTTTCTTTTTTTTTTTGGTTTGTGCGATTTGGTCGTTAGCAAACGAAACCGCCTTCAACCCCCTCCCCCTTACGAAATCAACTACGTTTGGTGACGAAGTGCGAACTTATGAGACGCTCCCTAAGAAGTTCAAGGTTAGAGTCAGCACAGCCATGTCTATCGATCCTGTACACATAAGAAGTTGAGGGTAAGAGTCAGCAGAGCCATGTCTATCGATCATGTACACATAAGAAGTTCAAGGTTAGAGTCAGCAGAGTCATGTCTATCGATCATTTACACGAAAGAAGTTCAAGGTTAGGGTCAGCAGAGCCATGTACATCGATCAAGTACACATAAACAGTTCAAGGTTAGAGTCAGCAGAGCCATGTCTACTGATCATGTGCACATAAAAAGTTCAAGGTTAGAGTCAGCAGAGCCATGTCTACTGATCATGTACACATAAAAAGTTCAAGGTTAGAGTCAGCAGAGCTATGTCTACCGATCATGTACACATAAGAAGTTCAAGGTTAGAGTCAGAAGAGTCATGTCTACCAATCATGTATACATAAGCAGTTCAAGGTTGGAGTCAGCATAGCCATGTCTATCGATCATGTACACATAAGAAGTTCAAGGTTACAGTCAGCATAGTCATGTCTACCAATCATGTACACATAAGAAGTTCAAGGTTAGAGTCAGCGTAGCCATGTCTATCGATCATGTACACATAAGAATTTAAGGGTTAGAGTCATCATAGCCATTTTTAGCGATCATGTAAACATAAGCAGTTCAAGGTTAGAGTCACCAGACCCATTTCTACCAATCATGTACACATAAGTAGCTCAATGTCAGGGTCAGCAGAGCCATGTCTATCGATCATGTACACATAAGAAGATCAAGGTTAGAGTCAGCAGAGCCATTTCTACCGATCATGTACACATAAGCAGTTCAAGGTTACAGTCACGAGAGCAATCTCTATCGATCGTGTACACACAAGAAGCTCAAGGTTGCAGTCCGCATACCCATGTCTATCGATCATGTACAAACAAGATGATCAACGGTAAGCAGAGCCATGGCTACCGATCATTTACACATAAGATGTCCAAGGTTAGATTAAGGAGAGCCAAGTCTATCGAACATGTACACATAAGAAGTTCAAGGTTACAGTCAGCATAGCCATGTCTATCGATCATGTACACATAAGGAGTCCAAGGTTATAGTCAGCAGAGCCATGTCTATCGCTCATGTACAGATAAGAAGTTCAAGGTTATAGTCAGCAGAGCCATGTCTGTCGATCACGTACACATAAGAAGTTCAGGGTAAGAATTAGCAGAGCCATGTCTATAGATAATGTGCACTAAGAAAGTTCAAGTTTAGAGTCAGCTTAACCGTGTCTACTGATCATGTACACAAAAGAAGTTCAAGGTTAGAGTCAGCGGAGTCGTGTCTATCGATCATCTACACATAAGCAGTTCAAGGTTCGAGAAAGGAGAGCCATGTCCATCGATCGAGAACACATAAGAAGTTCAAGGTTAGAGTCAGTAAAGCCATGTCTATCGATCCATGTACACATAAGAAGTTCAAGGTTAGAGTCAGCAGAGCCATGTTTACTGATCATGTACACATAAGAAGTTCAAGGTTAAAGTACGCAGAGCCATGTCTATCGATCATGTACACATAAGAAGTTCAAAGTACGAGTCAGCATAGCCATGTCTATCGATCATGTACACATAAGAAGTTCAAGGTTAGAGTCAGCACCGCCATGTCCATCCATCATGCACACATAAGAAGTTCAAGGTTAGCGTCAGCAGAGCCATGTCTATACATCATCTACACATAAGAAGTTCAAGATTGGAGTAAGCAGAGCCATGTCTACTGATCACGCACACATAAGAAGTTCAAGGTTAGTGCCAGCAAAGCCATGTCTGTTGATCGTGTACACATAAGAAGTTCGAGGTTTCAGTCAGCATAGCCATGTCTATCGATCATGTACACATCAGCAGTTCAAGGTTAGAGTAAGGAAAGCCATGTCTACTGATCATGTACACATAAGAAGTTCAAGGTTAGAGTCAACACAGCCATGTCCATCGATCATGTACACATAAGATTTTCAAGGTTAGAGTCAACAGAGCCATGTCTATCGATCATGTACACATAAGAAGTTCAATGTTGGAGTCGGCAGAGCCATGACTATAGATCATGTACACATACGAAGTTCAAGGTTAGAGTCAGCAAAGCCATGTCTATCCATCATGTACACATAAGAAGTTCAAGGTTAGGGTCAGCATAGCCATGTCTATCGATCATGTGCACATTAGACTCAGCACAGCCATGTCTATCGATCATGTACACATAAGAAGTTCAAGGCTACAGTCAGCAAAGCAATGTCTGTCGATCATGTACACATAAGAAGTTCAAGGTTAGAGCCAACGTGGTCATCTCTATCGATCATGTACACATCAGCAGTTCAAGGTTAGAGTCAAGATAGCCATGTCTTTCGATTCTGTACACATAAGCAGTTCAAGGTTAGAGTCAGCAGAGCCATGTCTATCGATCATGTACACATAAGAAGTTCAAGGTTTGGGTCAGCAGAGCCATGTCTGTCCATCATGTACACATAAGAAGTTCAGGGTAAAAATTAACAGAGCCATGTCTATAGATCGTGTACACATAAGAAGTTCAAGTTTAGAGTCAGCAGAGCCATGCCTATCAATCATGTACACATAACAAGTTCAAGGTCAGAGTCAGCAGAGCCATGTCTATCGATCATGTTCACATAAGAAGTTGAAGGTTAGAGTCAGCAAAGCCATGTCTATCCAATCATCACACACAAGCAGCTGAAGGTTAGAGTCAGCAAAGCGATGTCTATCCATCATGCACACATAAGCATTTGAAGGTTAGAGTCAGCAGAGCCATGTCTACTGATCATGTACACATAAAAAGTTCAAGGTTAGAGTCAGCAAAGCCATGTCTATCGATCATGTATACATAACAAGTTGAAGGTCAGTCAGCAAAGCCATGTCTATCGATCATATACACATAAGATGTTGAAGATTAAAGTCAGCAGAGCCATGTCTATCCAATCATTACGCATAAGCAGCTGAAGGTTAGAGTCAGCAAAGCCATGCCTATCGATCATGTACACATAACAAGTTCAAGGTTAGAGTCAGCCGAGCCATGTCTATCGACCATGTACACATAAGAAGTTGAAGGTTCGAATCGGCAGAGCCATGTCTACTGATCATGTACACATAAAAAGTTCAAAGTTAGAGTCAGCAAAGCCATGTCTATCGATCATGTACACAAAACAAGTTCAAGGTCAGTCAGCAAAGGCATGTCTATCGATCATGTACACATAAGCAGCTGAAGGTTAGAGTCAGCACAGCCATGTCTATCGATCATGTACACATAAGAAGTTCAAGGTTAGAGTCAGCAGAGGATTGTCTGTCGACCATGTACACATAAGAAGTTGAAGGTTCGAATCAGCAGAGCCATGTCTACTGATCATGTACATATAAAAAGTTCAAGGTTAGAGTCGGCAAAGCCATGTCGATCGATCGTGTACACATAAGCAGTTCAAGGTTAGAGTAAGGAGAGCCATATCTACTGATCATGTACACATAAGAAGTTCAAGGTTAGAGTCGGCAGATCCATGTCTATCGATCATGTACACATAAGAAGTTCGGGGTAAGAGTCAGCAGAGCCATGTCTATCGATCATTTACACATAAGAAGTTCAAGGTTAGAGTCAGCAGAGCCATGTCTATCTAATCATTACACATAAGCAGCTGACGGTTAGAGTCAGCAAAGCCATGTCTACTGATCATGTACACATAAAAAGTTCAAGGTTAGAGTCAGCAAAGCCATGACGATCGATCGTGTACACATAAGCAGTTCAAGGTTAGAGAAAGGAGAGCCATATCTACTGATCATGTACACATAAGAAGTTCAAGGTTAGAGTCAGCAGAGCCATGTCTACTACACATAAGAAGTTCAAGGTTAGAGTCAGCAGAGCCATGTCTATCGATCATGTACACATAAGAAGCTCAGGGGAAGAGTCAGCACAGCCATGTCTACTGATCATGTACACATAAGGACTTCAAGGTTAGAGTCAGCAGAGCCATGTCTATCGATCATGTACACATAAGAAGTTCAAGGTTAAAGTCAGCAGAGCCATGTCTATCGATCATGTACATATAAGAAGTTCGGGGTAAGAGTCAGCAGAGCCATGTCTATCGATCATGTACACATAAGAAGTTCAAGGTTAGAGTCAGCAGAGCCATGTCGATCCAATCATTACACATAAGCAGCTGACGGTTAGAGTCAGCAAAGCCATGTCTACTGATCATGTACACGTAAAAAGTTCAAGGTTAGAGTCAGCAAAGCCATGTCGATCGATCGTGTACACATAAGCAGTTCAAGGTTAGAGTAAGGAGAGCCATATCTACTGATCATGTACACATAAGAAGTTCAAGGTTAGAGTCAGCAGAGCCATGTCTACTGATCATGTACACATAAGAAGTTCAAGGTTAGAGTCAGCAGAGCCATGTCTATCGATCATGTACACATAAGAAGTTCAAGGTTTGAGTCAGCATAGGCATGTCTATTGATCATGTACACATAAGAAGTTCAAGGTTAGAGTCAGCAGAGCTACGTCTACCGATCATGTACACATAAGAAGTTCAAGGTTAGAGTCAGCAGAGCCATGTCTACCAATCATGTACACATAAGCAGTTCAAGGTTAGGGTCAGCATAGCCATGTCCATCGATCATGTACACAAAAGAACTTTAAGGTTACAGTCAGCACAGCCATGGCTATTGATCATGTACACATAAGAAGCTCAAGGTTTGAGTCAGCAGATTCATCTGTATCGATCATGTACACATAAGAAGTTCAAGGTTAGAGTCATCATAGCCATGTCTATCGATCATTTACAGATAAGCAGTTGCTTCCACCTGACTCTTGTGGGACAACTTTGGCTACATCCGCCGACTCGGAACAAGAGGAAATGAAAAGAAACAGTTGGCCTAGATCATGCTAAAACTGACTAGTGCGCATTCGATTGCGAGGCACCACGCCGAAGCCAATAGAGAAGGTAAGAACAGCGGAAAGGCACGCATGAGCAGACTGTTCGGAATTGGCGGGCCCTATATTTAGGTAACCCAAGACCCTCGAAACAGGCCAGAAACGAATGTAGTCCATGGGCCAGGTCGGAAAATGGGCTTCAAAATCGAGTCTGTTCCACTTTTTGTCGGCTTTGATTTTATTTTAAAAATGGCTACCCAAGACCTCTACTTACAAGATGGCGGTGGTAGTAGAGTGCAAAAAATGTCCAAGCAGACAGAAAACAGCGTTTGACGGACCTTCGCACGGCGTTTGGGCTCTGGCGCGCGTATCGGGGCGGCGCCACAGTCTCGATCATCCGCCGGCATGGCTCCATGCATCCGTGGGCAAGCATGTCAACACCGTACCAATTCCTAGGCAACGCCAACGCTAAAGAACGCGTGTTCGAGGTCGAAAGCCTGAATCCACATCCTTTTCGCTTTCATGTGTTCCTTGTTACCGTTTGACAGTTTACGCTGTGTTTCTGACGGGCCTTTGTCACGTAGCATGGAGGACGACGTCGACGTCGGGGACGGAGACGGCGGACTCAGCAGCAGCTTCACAGATGACGGACAGCGGGACGACGAGTGGGGAGGTCCGTCCTCTACCATCGACAGCACCTCTCTTCGCTCTGAGTCTGGCTGTGTTTTACGGCTTCGAAAGCGTGCTAGGCCACCAGAATTGGATGTGAACAGCGATTCTGAGGAAGATTGGATGCTTCCGGAGTTCGGGGGAGCTGAGCTCGAAGGGTTTGCGACGGTAAGGCCAGCAAAGCAGCGGACGATGTCGTGGGATTCTTGCTTGTTGTGTGCGAGGTCTGGCACTTTGAAACTGGGAAATGAAGCTATCGGGTTGAGGAGCTTTATGGCGAGATCGTGGAGAACTCTTTACGAGCCGGCGGCAGTACGTCCCGACGCGGTCCTTTTCTTTCTACAGGATGAAAAGACAACAAACGAGGAAGGGACGTTGTCTCAGCCCAGGGGCGTGTATCACAAGGAGTGCTACAAATCGTATACCAGTAAAGCTTACCTGGCCTCCGCCTTGAGCAGGCAGTCTTCCGCTGCATCATCTCGTGCATCATCCCCAAAGGGTCACTGCTCGCCAGCTTTTTCTGGGATCAGTGGGATTAAAACATCCCTAAGAAGTCAGGTGGACACTACTGATTATAAAAAGTGTGTGTTCTGCCAGAAGGCAAAGAAGATGTCGAGGAACAGGCCTTGGGATGAAAGTCTCGTTAGTTGTGCCACTATGGATGCGTGCGGCCGTATTAAAGAATGAGCATGTCTGCTATGCAGAACGGTCCATCATGCCGACACCTAACATTGATGACTTCTGGCGACTTGAGACGATCCGTCACTGATTCCGTGCAGACAACTGACGATGATGTTGCACTCTGTCATTTCCAGCAGTCGATCCAGTACCACAATGGCAGATACTAAGTCGCATGGCCGTGGAAACCCAACCAACCGCATTTGCCGAACAACTACGCCCTGGCTCTTGGTCGCTTGAAGTCTCTTGCCAAACGCTTGTCTCAGGACAAGTCACTGTCTCGGCAATACAGTGAGATCATCTCCCATCAAGAGCAAGATGGTGTCATTGAGCGCGTGATGACTTACTCTTTCACAACTGTCAAGTACTATCTGCCACATCATGCAGTTGTGCGCCCAACGAACTCCACCACCAAGGTGTGCATCGTCTGTGACGTATCATCCAAGGCGAAGCATGGTGATCACAGCTTGAATGAATGTCTCTACCGTGGGCCAATGTTGCTACCCAGCCTTTGCGGTATGCTTCTCCGCCTCCGTGTACAGCCGATTGTTATGCTCGCTGATATCGAGAAAGCTTTCTTGCAAACTGGAATCCAAGAAGCAGACCGAGATGTGACACGATTCTTGTGGTTTGAAGATCCTACTCAACCAGAGAAAGTACAGAACAACCTGCAAGTCCACCGATTCCGCCGTGTGCCCTTTGGCATCATCTCGAGCCCGTTAATCCTTCAAGCAACTCTGGCGCATCACTTGCAGAAGGAAGGCAATGCAACTGGCACAACTGATTGCCGACAACACCTATGTTGACAATGTGATGATGGGCGTCACCACAGTTGAAGAAGGTGTTCATGTTTACCACGTGGCAAAGACAATTTTGGAGCATGCATCCATGAGTCTTCGTGAATGGAGCTCGAACTCACCAGAGTTGGTCACGCAGTTTGTGAGCAGCGATTGCTTCTCTCAGTCCTTTGTTAAGGTCCTTGGTCTCCTGTGGAACGTTCATGACGACATATTCTCCATTCCAGGCTTGCAGCATCCGAGTTTCTCTACAACTTGCACGAAGCGTGATGTTCTCCATGTGATTGCCTCCATCTATGACCCGCTTGG
>JAOWAR010046566.1:0-13157 GCA_028571005.1 Clathrina lutea
GAACTAGGATCGACGTGGCACAACGAAAGAATTATCTGGAAGTACCCTGAGAGAAATCTAGAAGATACAGGTGAAAACAAGGTGTGCTGTGAACAGTTCTGGTGGCTTATCACATACTGATCCAGGATTGCGTTCTCTTGCTTCTCTGATTGAAAGGCGAAAATCTCAAACTTCATGTTGCGTTTTGGCGGAAAATGTTTTGTCAAGTGTTCCTTGACGTCGGTAAAAGAAAAACTTTCGGGCGATGGAAAAGACATGTTAACATCCCCCTCCCACCAACGACATGAGACCTGGTTGGGGTGTGCTGCGCGTGCACGGCTGGAGGCAGTCAGGATAGGGATTTGAGCTGAGCTTGAGTAGCTGGAGCAGGGTGTGCACGACGAAGTGACCCAGAGCTCGCGAGTGACTGTAACCTGCCTCGTGTTGTACAACCCGTGACCCGGTGTGCGGGATAGGGTTGCCCGTGACCTGACATCCAGCCGCGAGTGAGCGTGCGAGCTACCCCGACTATATTTCGATTGTGAGCAGACAGTGGAAAGGAAGATGTACTAAACTGGGTGGGAGAGGAGGGAGACGGTAATGACTATCCCACAAGAAGGTTTGAACAAACCATGTGCTTCTGTCTAACAATCATGCACACTTGGACACAAAATGGTCGACAATATGGCGCGGTGACGGATGGGTGTAGATGTTAACAAGTGCTAAAATATACATCACTCCATTAACATCCCCCACCAACAACATGAGACCTGGTTGGGCTTTGGGGTGTGCTGCGCGTGCGTGGCTGGAGGCAGTCGGGATAGGGATTTGAGCTGAACTTGAGTAGCTGGAGCAGGGTGTGCACGAAGTGACCCAGAGTTCGCGAGTGACTGTGACCTGCCTTGTGTTGGACAACCCGTGACCCGGTGTGTGGGATAGGGTTGCCCGTGACCTGACATCCAGCCGCGAGTGAGCATGCGAGCTACCCCAAGGAAAGGTGCAGCACAACCCCTGGCTAGCAACCGACAGACAAAGACCATCAGTCAGGCAATTAAGGAATACTCTGAAAGCAGGGGGGAAAGTACATGCAGACGTGTTCATGCCAGAGTCTAGAGTCTTTGAGTGATCCGCTTCATGGCTGAAGCGTCCTGGACGATGTACCGTAAAACATTGTCGCTCTTCCACCTGCCCATAGCATGGATTTACCAGTCAGTTAGCCCTGCCATGGCTGTGGAAGTGGCTGCCCCTGTTTTTAAAGGAGTGCCCTTGGTACTGGGTGGCTGCGAGGTTTGTCAGCTGCCGAACTTCCTCCACGAAGGCTGCCTTGTTGAGGGGACGTCCATCCTGGTAACTGAACAGGAGTTCCTGAGGAGATCCTGGTGAGAATGTGCAGTACGTGATCAACGCCGCTGGTGTACACAGGGTGGTTCACACTTGCCAACATGTACTTTGGTGCCCTTCCCGAATGAGTCTGTCTTCGACTGCTTAATCGTAAAGCACATGCCTTCGTCGTCAAACTCAACATCCTGCCTGGAGTCATGCTGGTGACTGTCGTAGGATAGTGGATAGGTGAACTCCGCGCAACGTAAGCACCCGTAGAATACCGGGAGCATAGCTGCCTGCAGCATGTACCGGTCAATCAGAGGCCTCGATGACCCCAGCAGAACATCAATGAGTTGGCGAAGGATGTTGATGGTGATGGGCAGCCGCACCCGGGCCAAGATCCCATGATATCCCTTTCAAATCCCTCGGCAGCAGTACCACATTAGCGGTAGGGTCTTCCATCCGAAGCTCAACGTGAAGATTCCTCACTGTGGATATGTAGACACGAATGATGCCAGGGTTTACTCATGCCGCGAGGTGGGCCGCGAGGTGGGCAGCAAAGGCGCTAAGTTGGGTATCCGATGCCGGATAGGGATCCCATCTGTAGACAGTGCAGAACCCAATGTAGCGCCGTTCTCCTGTGGAATACGTCTGACAGGTGCTGTTTGCGATCGCTAGGCTTGCGTATCGGCAGATGTCGTCCAGAAGCTTTCCTCCAAGGGGAAAGCAGGAACTGGGTCTGGTGCTGCGTGTGCCGCTGGAGCAAGAAGTTGGAATGCCTGCAGCTTAGAGCGAGAAAGAGCATCAGCAACAGCATTAGAGACGCCTGGGACATGCATAGCAGACAGTGCGAAATTGTTCAAACTGCAAATCATAAACAGACGGCGGAGGAGATGCATGACTGATGGGGAACGACTTGAGCCCGCTGAGATGGTATCTACGACTGACTTGTTATCGCAGTGGAATAGGACTTCGCGTCGCAGCCACTGACTGCCCTGCATGAGCCGCTACGATGGCATATAGCTCCTTGTATTCTTCGATCGACAGCGACTCAGCATCTGCTGACCAGGTGCCGTAAATCCATCTTCCTTGGTCTCCATAGTAAGCAGCCCAACCGGTGCCACTATAGCATCAGTGAAAAGGCCCAGGTCCGATGTTTGCATTGGCTCCCTGCCCATGAAGACGGAGCGCCCATTCCAGTGTTTCAGAAGTTCCTGCCACCACCGGAGGTCACACCTCGTCTGAAAGGGTGACTCGAAAGTAGGGCTTGGCTTTATGATAGCGTTTCTTGAGGTCCCACAGCCGTCACATGAAGGTGCGGCCTGGCACGACAACACGTACAGCGAAGGAGAGTTTCAGCCCAATAGTTGTTCGAGTGAGCCGTAAGTTGCCTTGCGGGTAGACAGAAACCGTGGCAGAAGAAGGCGAAGCTCGGTGAGCTTGTCATCCGGCAGACGGGCCTCTAAGATTAGAGTGTCCAGGACCACCCCCAGGAAGGGTAAAGCCTGTGTTAGACCGAGCGTCTTCTCCTCGGCAACGGGAATGGCCAAGTAGGCAAACACTGCAAGTATCACCGCCAGCTGATGTTGTGCAACGGCTAACGACAGACCAGCCACATTCAGGAAGTCGTCAAGGTAATGCAGGAGGGTATCCACAGAGAACTTGTTAGTGTTGATTGGCCACTCCACCGCATCAGCCACCGCGCTGAATATCGCCGGACTTGATCGGAGGTTGAAGAGGAGTACCCAATCACAGTAGTATTGGCCTTCCCACTTAATCCCGAGGAGCGGCCAATCCCCTTTGCGAACTGGTCAGATCCGATACGCCGATTTTATGTCCAGCTTTGACAAGTAACAGCCCCTGCCGTGAGCTAGAGTGGCTGAGATAGCATTGTCGATCGTAGTGTAGTGCAAACTGAAGTCTTCCTTGCTGATGCCATCATTCACACTAGTTCCAGATGGCGAGGAGAGGTGGTGAATAAGGCAAAACCGGCCTGAGTTCTTCGGGACTGCCCCAACCCCAGAAATGTGCATCACTGGGAACGGCTTATCCAGGAACGGGCCTGCGGTTTCACCGCGGGCACATGCCTTGCGTAATGTAGTGGAATTGAACTCTGCATGTAAAGAAGATGAAGGAAGGTTGGGGGGAAATGAGTCGCACCGGAAAGATGTGTAGCCTATGGCAAAACCGTGCTCCAAGCCTTGGATAACATACGTTGTAAATCCTTGGTCCGGGTGGCCACTCAACAGTGCCCGAACGCGGTCGACCTTGATAGGAGTTGTAGGCTGGAAGTCGACCAAGGCTGGGGCCGCGCATGCGGCCTCATGGCCGGCATGCAACTTCTTGGTGGCTGGCATTGGGTTTGGAGCCAAATTGGCCTGCTGACAACGAACTGACGTGATTGGCAGTGCTTGGGTTCTTTCCCCCGCAAGTGAAGCAGACGTGAGCTCGGGGACGTCGGTTGTGGCAGCGTTGGAAATTGTAGTTACGACAGATGATTCTGCCGTCGCTATGGCGTGCGTCCTGCGACTGGCTGGTTGATGGCTGTCGAAAAACACTGGGACGAAAGGAACAGCGCCCAGAATGAAATGTGCGACACGTAGGGAACGTTGTGCGAGTTTTTCCAGCTGTCGTTAACTGCCATATGGTTGGAGCAATCAAATCCCAACGTAGAGAACGATCCACCGCTGCGGCCGTGCGGAACTGACGGTCGCATGCTAACCAAGCCTCTGGGTAGAACTGATGAGCGGCAGCTGCGATGATCGACTGGCAAGAAAGGAGCTTTTGGCCGCGGTGTGGAGCAGCCGACAAGATGACCCAACAGTATACTATCCATGCCTCCAACCATGACATGAGATCTTCGATGTGCCTCTTTTGACGGCGAACGTCGGCTGGGCGCACGGATACACCGTCAAATGTGGTCACCAACCCAAATGACTGCTCCCAGTGTACATGACCATTGTCAGAGGGCAGTACGTCCTCCAGCTCTATGAACTCACCTCTGAGAATGCGGTCTGTGATCCGTGGGGGGACAGGCGCTACTGCTCCAAGAAGCGGAGTCGCGATGGTCCCTGTAGCCGGCAGAAGCTGGGTGGTGTTGGCCATTGCACTCGTGATGGGACCACCAGTGGAATCGTCAATAGGCGGCGCGTTGATTGCACGGCTGCTCTGCTGAAGAGTTGGTGCCAAGCCGGCAATGGCAGAGGAGACGGCCCATTGGATTTCTTGCTGAATTTTGGAAGAGAGGGCGGAAGAAGACTGGCGATCGCTACTTCCCTCCGTACCCCGTTCAGGGTGTTCGTTATTCGCTGGTCCTGCGTGCCAGTGATGGCCCACCAAGAGCGTGACCAAAGTGGAGTGGTTACCCTGATGGGAAATCCCCACTGCGCGACAGGAATGGCGGAGCTCGTACATGTTCATCGTGCGAATGGCAGCCTCCATGACACCACCGGTTGGGGAATCGCCCGACCAACGTGTAGCGTGACTTGAGCTTGACCGAGACATCACCCACTAAACCAAAGCATGAGATTGAAAGAAGACGGATGACGGAAACGACTGTCCCAGAAGAAGAGTCTTTGAGCGATCCACTTCATGGCTGACGCATCCTGGACGACGGAAGCAACTGTCCCACAAGAAGTTTGAACAAACCATGTGCTTCTGTCTAACAATCATGCACACTTGGAAACAAAATGGTCGACAATATGGCGCGGAGACAGATTGGTGTAGACGTTAACAAGTGCTAAAATATATATCACTCCATTTTTTTCTGTAGCAGATGATATGCTCATTCTCACTGAGCTTTTGGCTCACGAGCGACCAACTCATTTCGGCGCAAAAGCCTGGGAGCTGGTCGATCAGAACCTCCAAGCTGTGGGAAAACACCATGGACTGAAAGGTAAGACTATCGGTGAGCGTATCATTCATCTTGTTCGACTACACATGCACTGGCCGAGTCCGGTGAAGCGTGGTAAATGACAACTCTTTTGGCCAGAGAGCAACCATAACACTAAGTGTGGTATCCGTCACTATCCGGGGCGATTGCTTGGAGCCGTTTTTGCACAAGTTTCCTCAATTGCTTGTATTTTCTTTGTTCCCAAGAAAATGACTTTTCTTGGTTGGCCTTTTTGTTACCATGGTTATAGCTCATAAGGCAAGACACCATATGGTGGAACAAAGTCACAATGTATGAATGTTACGTCTGGCTCATGCGCAATCGTCTAGTGTATTTTTTTGAAATTATGTACCGCAGAACCTCTCTACTATCATAATTGACTGCTGGACAGAAAGAAAAAGTTGTTCTCTGCCTGCAAGAGGTTTTGTCTTCGTGGTCATCATGGAGGGAGCGTCTGTCTCTAGTTTCACTGTTGCAACTGGAGAGAAGAGACAGCAGAAACATCGCACAAGTCTTGGCGCGTATTGACAACAGTAGACAACTCCATGTTTAAGCTGCCTCATGGCTTGATGAAGAAGGTGAACTACTCGGATTACTTGGAAAGATCTCCCTTTTGGTTGCTCTCATCATTATCGACTTTTCATATGTTAACAGGCCTTGGAGCTTGCAGTAATCACGGACGCAAAGGTCGCAATATTTGATTGAAACACCAAGGGGCATCCGTCATCAGTACGTGTCGACCAGCGATGTGGGTTGGGTAGAGTTCAAGCGCCGAGACAGTGGGAGTGGTGACAAGGAAAATCATGCAGATGCAAATCCCAATACCACACCAGCTGCAGAGGTTGCCCATTGTGGATCCTGGCAGCCTGCAAAGTAGACTGATAGTAACCATTTCACTGGCTTTTTTCAAAGCCACCAGAACCATCAAACAGGAATCTAGAGCATTGTGCCTACACGATAAATCCTCTCGAAAACTGAGAGAGCGTTTATTGTCTTTACTGATTTCAGCAACAGAAAGAAGTCTTCTCAATGTTTCTTTGAACAAAAGGAGGACAAGAGAGAGAGAGAGAGAGAGAGAGAGAGAGAGAGAAGCAGACAAGCAGAGAATATAATGATCATGCAAGTTCAGAACTTGATTCCACTGGTGTGATGTGATGTGTTGTGTTGTGTTGTGATGTGATGTGATGTGATGTGATGTGATGTGATGTGATGTGTTGTGATGTGATGTGATGTGATGTTATGGGATGTGATGTGATGTGATATGATGTGATGTGATGTGATGTAGAGTGAATAAGACCACAGAAAAAGAACTCAAACATTCGATCACTCTGTCCTTTGTAGAAGCCAACTCAAAGCAGGCGCAGAGATCCTTGACCATCACATCATTTTGAAGTTGGGAGAGAAGTTGGGAATGAATTGAATTCTATGCGTAGAGAAGATACCGACCGATGACATTCGGCTTCAAAGTGGGCTCGCTCAGCCTCAGTGATCAAATGAGGCAGCTGAGCTGGGCGGTTACTGACTCCCTGGCCTCTCTAGAAAACATCACAGAATTGTCAGCCACGACGAACTCCTTCGGCAGTCAAGTCTATGACAGTTGCGCACATCTAGACACAAGGAGAACAAGACTCCAAGGGACACTCTATGGCTAGAACACCGTCTGGCAATAGGAAAAGTTGCAGAATTGCAAACCACGAGAGGAGCTTTGCTCTGTAGTCTGGCCACACACGAGGGCGAGACAGCAGATTTTAATCGTTGTAAAAAGCTTGCAATGTCCAGAGAAGAATTTAAATAAATGAAATCAAGAGAATGAAAAGAGAAAAACATGGTCAATGTGAAAAGATTCTCAAAATTGAGCACTACAAAGATACAATGGTAGCAACATTTCACGTGTGAATTTTATGCCCGCTCTACCTGATGCTGGCTGTGGTGCCCAAGCATGCTCTGTAATCACACTGTCTACACCCTTAGCAGCTTCATAAGCATTCTTCACTTCGCAAGTATCATTTGGGCAATTTCTAAGACGACATTCAACTTCCACTGCGCATGAAGGACACAATAAATAAAGACGATCACGTTTTGCTTCAAAAACCGTTTTTGACATCTGGTTTTCAACACCAGCTTTAGGAAGAGCTCATGTGCTGTTGAAGGTAAGGATAAAATACTGATATAACTTCAGCTCTTTGCAAGACACCATGGTTTTTCTCTAAGACAGATGCTAAAGCAGAAGCACCTATCAACAGCCATTTTTGACGGTAGAGAGTGACATCGTCCTGCGTATGGTTGTTCTCATCATGCACAGCACACAGGATGTTTGACAAAACTTCTAATGTCAAATGGTTAAGCCCCATGCCAGCCAGTTTTTTAGAAGCCTTTGCTCATTGCTGAAAGCTATCGTTACCAGGACAACCAACTGATGAATTATGATAAATCAGCCTCTTTTTCAAAAGCTGATGTCTTGAACCGACGCTAAGGCTACCCACTATGTCTATCACCGCTTTGCTGCTTGAGATGGCACAAGCTACGGCCTTAAAAGACACGTAGAACTCTGAGACGCACTTCAAATGATGAGCAGAATAGATGGACTCGATACAGCTCTGTCTGCACTCATCCGTCTCGCCTTCTCACTTCTCTCGGTACTTCCTCCTGTCTCTGCCACATTTTCGACGATTGCGGTCTCTACCAGATTGTATCTTCGTTTAGTGAAGTGCCCTGGTGGAATGCTAATCAGCTATTCTAGTGAGCAAGATGTGTGAGGTATTCTAGTGAGCAAGATGTGTGAGGTATTCTAGTGAGCAAGATGTGTGAGGTTCACCAATGACCTTCTTACAGTCATTCAGCAAGGCCAAATTCTCCAGACGCCCAATTTCAGCAGCAAGCTCTACCCTAGTATCCTGGCTATAAGCTTGTATCTCATGGCTGACTCCCTCTCTTCATCTCACAATTGACCCAAGGTCTCCTTTTCAACCCAGCGACTCAGGGCATCTCCTAGCACTTCCACTCTATCCCTTCATCTCCTAGCACTTCTACTCTATCCCTGCATATCCCAGCACTTCTACTCTATCCCTGGATCTCCTAGCGGTTCTACTCTATCCCTGCATCTCCTAGCGGTTTTACTCTATCCCTGGATCTCCTAGCGCTTCTTCTCTATCCCTGCATCTCCTAGCGCTTCTTCTCTATCCCTGCATCTCCTAGCGCTTCTACTTTATCCCTGCATCTCCTAGCACTTCTACTCTATCCCTTCACATGCACATTCCCTCGCCTTGGTTCTCCCATTTGACCTCTTTTTCAACGCCCATTTCTGGAAAAAAGTGTTGCTTGTGCTCTTCAATGCTATGTGCAATTGGAGGTAAACTTAGACTGGAATCATCCAAAATGCCTGGGAGGGAAAGGGAAGATGCGTTGGCCTCGCAGAAGATGACTTAAGGCGACAAAATCTTGCAGTAGGTGTGGTCGACAGCTACAACGCGATAGAGGGTGCCGGGTCTTGTCTTCGAGTCGACAACACTTCATCTTAAACATCAACCTGATCGTCATCGTCATGGTTATGGCAGCGCTTGCGATGTGTCCACTGGGTGGAAAATGCAAACAGAAACTTCAGTTAGTCTGTTGCAAACCAGGCAAATGTGCAACAAATGCTTCTGTTATGATTTACCCCAGTTTACACAGGGTGACCTGTGACCTCAGTCTGGTGGTCAGCCTTTTGCTGACAGTCCCAGCACACCGCAACAATTTCCATCAACAAAGCATTCCTCCTCGTAGCGATGCCGTTTAAAAGAGCTGAAACACTGCTTGAGCAAGCCTTCTTGCCCACCGAATCCCTCGAATTCCACTCAAAATGTAACGGATTCTGACAAATGAACTTGCCAATGGGGCCCCTCCAAAGAGCACGAACATTCTGTTAACCTTCGATCAGCTATCTTTGGAACGGCATGGTCAATTTTCACGTTCGAACAGGCAAATCAAACGCAATCTCCACGCCCATGATATGATGACATCTAAAAGCATAACTCAATGCATCAAAGCTTCATTCTTGATGTCAAAGCTTGATGTGTGATGCATACATCGCAACCTGAATGCGCCATGAAAAATTTGACTCAATGCACATGCGCAGGCAGTGCCGTCTTGATTAGGAACTTTCTGTGACTGGCCTATGCTCACAGTCTATGGCTGATAGTTTATGGAATACCGAGTTTATGGCTCAGTCTGTAGATCACAGTCTGTTCGGCCCATGGCTCACTATCTATGGCTCGCAGTCTAATGCACTGAAAAGTCTTTATAAGGTGTGCTTGGCTCCTAGCAAGCTTACCATGAGAAGCGTACGATATTTCAGCTCCAGATTCCTGTTTTTGCCCGTTGCATCTGCCAACATCTTCCACAGACTATCAACACCAGCATCCTGTCGAGTGGCACTCTGTTGTGTGATGTATCGCTGCAGCCCTTCACGCAAGTGTTTGGCACCGGAGCCATCACCACCAACCTTCTCTTCGGTGCCAGCTCCTCCATCGTGTGACTGACTAGTTCCTCCATTGTGTGACTGACTAGTTCCTTCATTGTGTGACTGACCAGTTCCTCCATTGTGTAACTGACCAGTTCCTCCTTCGTGTGACTGATTGGTTCTTCCACTCCTCCCCCCGTCGTCATTATGCCTGTCAACAGTCCTTCCACACGCCATTGTTGTCACCTGCTCTAGTTCATCCAAGAGCCGAGTTCTCATCTCTCCTTGTGCAAAATCCTTCTCCACCTCTGCGTAGAAGTGCTCACGCCGTTTTCCCCTTTTGGTCATTTGACTGAAAGACACAAAGCTGAAAGAAACAGGAAAACTCTTAGTATGATCATCATAATGACGTGTCGAACTGATCTAGTGCTGGGGTAAACAGAGTTAATCGTCTGGAGTCATACCAATAACTGAAATCCGGATGGCAAGTCTGTATTCAGAAGTTGAATCGATCTTGTCGATCTCACCCTCATTAATGGAACATTTTATTTGGGCTCGTAAACCATAAGAAATTAATGATGAAAACAACACAAAAAGCGAGGTGGCAGAAGACTAGTAAACGCTAAGGTTTCGGTGCATTGCACCATCTTCAGTTAGCTAGGATAAAATTGGTTTCCATTTCCTTAGGCCAGCTTGTCTGGACTTTTGGGATTCGTGAACATGTTCTGCAAAGAAATTCCTGGCAGCTGATTGGTTTTCCGTTTTGAATGATGATGTCATCACGCAAATCAATGTATATAGCAATGTATATAGCAATGTATATAGCAATGTATATAGCAATGTATATAGCAATGTATATAGCAATGTATATAGCAAGGCGCAAAATTGCATCGATCATGCAATGCATACAACGCATGCAACACTGTGGTATACATGCACGTATGTGCACACGGCCGAAGCTTTTAGGTGCCTAGATTCTGATATCCAAATGCAAAACTGCGGCCCAAAAGTCCGGACCGGAAGGCCTAAGGGGAAAAGCCCGGTAGTAAGTTAAGTCGGAATAATTGCACTCACTTGAAGTCAACTTCGAACGCCTCCTCCGCAAGCCCTGCTTCTATCGTCCCTATGCTGTACAGGGCTGCAAGAAGACGTCTGGTTGTGATGCGGTCCTTGCCCGTCGCTGGTATGCACTGCTGAGACAGCATCAAATACAGCTCTGTTTTCTTCACGTCAGCTTCCAATTCCTCTGATTTCGATTTCTCCTTGTCACGTTTTGATTGCCCGTCGTCAGCTGCCGATTTCTCACCATGGGCTCTTGTATTTTCACAGGCAGGCACACTGAGAAGCAAAAGGCAGTGACAATACTGTTAGACCTTGGAAAGTTTAAGGTTAAGATGTGCCAATACCAACATTCTGCCCCACCCCCACCCCCACCCCCACAAAGCCTGTGGAAAGAAGGTAAGGACTGCTGTGGTCGGTTTTGTGCACCTTGTGTGTTTGCTAGCGCTCTACACTTAATTTCCTTCTGATCTCTTGGCAGCATAATCTTGCAGACAATTGCAAAACGTTAGGCCAACTCTGAAGTTTATTTCCTTTCCTTAAATGGACCTTACAGCAGAAATTATTCAAAGAATTACTCTGACTAGACCATTCCAGGACTCTGGGTTCTCTTTGCAATGAAAAGCTGTTGTGGTTTTGAAACCCTAACTGCATCACCAAGCTCAAGGGGAAGCTGGAGGAAAGTTTTTGAGTACTCGCACAGGTAAGGCATAGCCAACATCTGGAGATTAAAGAAGCAGCGTACATCAAGTCACTATCACTTTTACTCTGCCAGCAAAAATCGCATGTGACGTGTCTTCACCTTGCCCGGTAGAATGTTAAGTACCTTTTTGGGGGCTAGGTTCATTATCATGCAATTATATTGATTTCGATTGTATTCTCTCTATTCTAAAACTCCTACTTGAAACCGTGCTTTACCCTTTCTTTTCATTCTGTACAGTTCTGTAACTGATCCAGCTGTCAATGTATGCCTGATCCAAGATTGCAGCAACAATGCCCTAGGTGTGCAGTGGTGCTCTGATTCCAATTAGCTTTCTATTAGTGTTCAGCCAATTGGCTCTGTCTGGTCCTTGGTGATTAAACGTACCCTTTTGCAAGCAGTTGCAGCTGTGTTTGACCCTTTAGGATTTTTGAATGTAATATAATATTTTTGAATCCTGTCCACCTTGCAGGAAATATCTTGTTTCAGGAAGCCTTCAAATCGTCAAAGCTATGGCGCGAGGAGCTTGGCCCAGCCTTGGTTGGATCCACCAGGCAAGGGTGGGGGGAGATGCAGAGGTCGTTCTTATGTGCATCCTCAGGTGGATGGGATTTCCCTCTGGTGAGGGCATCGTCCTTCATGTATTGCGCACTCGTCTGAAAAGGCCCGTGGATGCTGCATTTACGGGCTGTCCAGCAACACTGCCCATCTTCTGTATGGAAAGTCAAAGGTAGTGCCCTTGTCTGCTCTTTTGCCTCGGCTGGAGCTAGAAGCAGTTTGCTTGGCAGTTTGTTGAGCAAGATTTGTCATCCAGGAGTTTAGAGTGCCAATGCTTGAGGTCCATGATTGGTTTGATAGCCAAATAGCGCTCACATGGTTTCATGGGAAGCCGCCCCGTGGAAGACATGGGTTTGTAACTGGCTGGTTTTTGTGCAGGATATTTTACCTAGATTCAACATCTCTCGGAAGTTTTGCAATGGTAACCAAAACCCAGCTGACCTAGCGTTGCGAGGATGCATAGTTTACGTGCATAAATTGGAGCAATCAAGTTGGTTCAATGGTCCACAGTGGCTTCTCAACCCGTCAATGTGGCCTAAGGTAGACCCTTTTCCAAATTATTGTTTGGGTTCGTTAGGGGGCAGCACACTGGTTGTTAAGATGGTTGCTATGCAGACCGCCGTGCATTTCGATGGTCTGCAGCTGGTTCTTTTCCATCATTTGTCTCTCTCTCTCTCACTCTTTGAAGCCTTCTTTTCTTCTTTTTCACTATGCTGAGCCATGACCACTTTGTGCACAAATAAAGGAAATATGTGCGCGACAGGAAGTTTTCAACATTTTCCGTGACAAGAATGTCTCCAATGCTGGCAGATACTGCCAGTCGCCGTGACGAAGGACCAAACTTTCCGATGACTAGCAACACTGTTGTCTGTGGAAAGCACTTTGTTTCGAGCAACTTTTCCCCACCCCTTGGTGGTTTTCAGAAGTGTGTGAGAAGGCTCAAGCCTATGGCCATCCAACCCCACACCTCCTGTCGCACTCTTCTGACAGCCATCGACAGGCTGTAGACCGTGCTGGGGTGGAAAGTCTTCCTGGATCCCAAACGAAGGACAAGGATTATGAGTCAGAGAGATAGATGCTGCTGCAAAAGGTACGGTCTCAGGTCTCCGGTTCTGTTGTGGTATTGCCATGACCATATCGAAATGTTTGACTGGCCAGGGCGAACTTTACGATCCGGGAACTGCGCGGCCGCGAAATCATGTGTGCAC
>JAOWAR010046677.1:0-14230 GCA_028571005.1 Clathrina lutea
GATGATGTCGCCTTGAACCAAGCCTTGAAGGAGAACATGTTTGCTCAGCTCGCTTGCATTCAGGCAGCCGTGCCTGTGGGCATCATTGGTGTTCCAGGGACCTCAAAGACACTCAGTTTTCACATTCTGCGCAACAACCTCTGTGGAAAGCAGTCGATGACAACATTCTGCCAGAAACTGGATGCGATTGACAGCTTCTTCTACCAGTGTTCAAAGCACTCAACAGCCAATGAGATCGAGGCGGTTTTTGAAAAGGCAATCGAGCGCCAGCATGTCTACAATCAGGCTGTCTCCAGCATGGCAAGACCAACAGAACACATTCAGCACACTCGGTGTGTGGTGTTCTTGGATGAAGCCGGCCTTGCCATGGAAGACCACAAGAAGATGGTGCTGAAGGTTCTCCACCAGTACTTGGACGAATGCAAAGTGTCCCTTGTGGCACTCTCCAACGAACATTTCGACTCAGCCAACGAAAACCGAATGGTCATTGTTTCGCGGTCAATGGCCACGCATGACGACCTCTGCATTCTTGCCCTTGGCTGTCTTGGCAGGAACATCGTCCAAAGGAATGACCCAACCAGCTGCCTGGTGAAAGGTATCTGTCGAGGATTTCTCAACATTCTTGATGTGAAGGAGTTTAAGAAGCGGTTCCATTACCGAGACTTGATCTACACAATTCGGCACTTGCATCGCAACCAGCTGACCATGAGCGAGCATGGACAGAACCTTCATGCTAACCCTGTCCTTTTGCTGCGTGCATTGGAGGAAAACTTCAATGGCATAGAGGAAGGTCGTTTTCGTCGACTGGTGTCCATTGTGTTCGAAGCAGTTCAGGAAGAGATATGCCGAGCCGGCTTTTCTGCGACCTTCTCCTTGTCAGAGGATGAATTCCGTGGTATCATTGACATTGTGCATGGTGCCTTGCAAGTTCACCAAGGCAACACGCAGACTGCGATTAGCAAGGAAATCATTGGCACTGGTCACCGCCTTGCTCCACGCTTCAAGCTGATCATTGATCCGACGGAGGATTACTCTGCTGTCCGCCTTCTCCAAGAGGTTGGTTTAATCGATCCTACCAACTCGCGTGTTTTCTGCATGAGCAGCTTGCCAGATGACTTGTCGAATATCCACAATGTGGAAACCATTTCTCGCATCCGTTTCACATTGGAGAAACCCATGACAGCAGTTCTAGTGAGGACATCCAGGATCCATGGCAGTCTATTTGACCTGCTGAACCAGAATTACCGAATTCTTCAGACCATCAATGAGTCGGAAAGTGGCGAAGACATGGACAATGCTTGCAGACAGCAAGTGTTTGCTAACATTGCTGTCAAGTCAACAACATACCCATGTCCTGTGAACCCTGACTTTCGATGTGTCGTGTTTGTTCGCCAAAGTGACTTGCCCGAGACGCCAGCTCCGTTTCTCAGTCGCTTCGAAAAGTACCTCTTGTCTGTGAAGGACTTTTATAAGTTGCGCCTGTCATCCCTAGCTCCAGAGGATCGACACATTGTGACGTTGGCATTTGAGCGCTGCCAGCAGTTCATTGAATGCCTTGGAGTGAAATCTTTCTATGGCTACCACGAAGATACCACCCTGGCTTCATTGTTCCTTTCGCATTTTGAGGAAGGTACACCGGGCTTAAACGCAGCATTCCGTTGCTACAGCCATTCTACTGCAAAATTGAAAGATTCTGGCTTTGTGGCTGGGTGTGACAAACTACAGAAGATTGTCCAAAGTTTGTGCACTGAACTCCTGCAACTTGCTCCGCCCGAAGTCTTTCTGGAAAAGCTCAGCAGCAGTGTTTTTCAAGAGTCAGACATTTACTCCAACATCTACTTCAACATCCTCGAACATTTCAGCTTGTCACGCCTTCTAAAGTCCGCTTTTAGCTCTGGAGAGGAAGAAGGCATAGACGAAGCTCTTGTCTGTCAGCAGCCGACGAGAAAGCTTCTACTCTTCACAAGATCATGTGCAGAACTGCAGAATGTTGCCGACGTGCCTTCCAGGCTGCTCGACAAAGAACTAGCAGACAAGGTGCTGATCGAGGATGCTGGTCGCTTTTCAAGAAAGAGAGATGTAGAGTCATTCCTGGCAATGTTCTTGGAAGCACAAGACAAGCGAGGCTGTGTGATCTGTGCGGATACAACAAAAGTGCAGGATCTGTTAATCTTCCATCAGTTGATCAGTGACATCGAAGCCAAGAACAAAGTCCTGGTGCTGCTGCTTCACTTTCCTCCAGGTCAAATGCATGGTCCAGCGGTGTTCACGTCCTCGTTCCTGCATGGCTGGAACTGCGTCTTCCTCGACACAGTCACCAGCAATGTCTATGTGTTTGATCCACGCCTTCTGGTGCCATCTTTGATTCAGACAGCGCAAGTCCCTAATCATGCAGCAGAGTCTCCTGTGGCTAGCAGCCCTAAACATCCTGTGGAGGCCTTTCAGAAGACTCAGGAACGAGACAGTGGGATAGAATCAGTTCTGATGCACAGCATGCACACCCTTGCTCATGCTTTGACTCAGAAGTACTGCACATCTCTCGACATTAAGGGCTTTGCACGTGATTGTTCGGAGATGACCAAGTTCTACAATCCTCAGACAACTGCTAACCAAAGAGCTGACTTGCTCCAAGCACTACTTCATCGACATCCATCAATCTTGAACCATGTCAAGGAGTTGTCCTTGTCACGTCTTGATAGCCACTCCCTGGCGGCCAAACTTGTGAAACGAAGACTGACGTGCGGTCTGGCCAATGAATTGGAGCGTTACATTCGAACTCAGCTGCAATGCGCATTCTCTTATGTCATGACAGTTTGCTGCAACTACGGAGGCTTGGTGCCGTTGTTGAGCTGTGAACCTCACATCATCCAGCACCTTGTCCAGCTCATTCCTCCTCCAAGCGCTCAGGAGTTTGATCCTGAGAAGCAAAGGTGGAGCCTTGAAGGTCCACACAGGGTTCTGCCAATGACGCCGCTGTTGCCATTCGTGGCGGAGAGAATGAATAACCTCGCATGTGAACTAAATTTTCATCACTCAAAAGACCTTCGGCAGCTAAATGAGGCAGTCAAAAGTGACCAAGTCTTTGGTCGAATTCTGAAAAGCCATGGAGCAGAAGCTTTTCAGAGGGGCTACTGCCATGACCATGTCATCAATGCTCTAATAATGCCACAGACTGGAGCACTCAGCCAAGGTGATTTGAGGGCTGTGGAGGTGTTGGTGCACTGGATTTGCTTGGAGAAAAGGGCGGACATGCTGTCTTCCTCTCATTGGCTGCTTGTATATGAGGAGCAAACGGCATGCATACTCCACCGCACAGCTGCGGCTCTCGCACAGCTACACTCTGCAGCTTGGTCCTCTAAAGACTTGCAACATTTGGGAAATAATATTCATAAGTTTGCGGTGGAGTTCATCGAGGATGCAGCTGAAAAGCTGTGGGGGAGTATGAAACGGCTGTTTGAAACAGATGATTGGCACAAGCAGGCATGCGACTGGGTCAGAGCATTTAGGATCATGACACCAATTGTCTCATCTTGTGCAATTCGACAAGCTTCACTGTTCCAAGCAGCGGCTCGAAGGGTGGCCTTGATGGAAATGGCTCAGCCATGCCTGGGCTTCCTGCAGCCAGTAACGGCAAGGGCATTTTTGCAAGGCGTCTACAATGCATCTGAAGACAGTGGTGCTAAAACAATGGCACTACAGCCTTTTGTGGGCACATGCATGAGTTTGCTGAAATTGGAAAAATCCAATGTGCGGGTTGATCTTCTTCAGGCTTTGTCAGAAGCTGTTCTCCAATGGCTTCTTCAATTCCGTATCAGCTCGTTTCCTGGCAGCTCAGAGAGGATGAACATCACAGAGCTTAGGTGCCTCTTGAAGCTCCTCAACAGCCATGACCTTCCAGAGGATCTGACATTCCCAGTAGAAGCTGGAAAACAAATCCTATCAGAGGTCGATCGGATTTTTGCTGAAGAGAAGGATGAGCTCCAAGATGCCCTTCAAAAAGAGCTCTGCTCTTCTTCAGAGGGTCCAGATGAGTTTGAGTACATTCCTCATGACTACCCATCTACCAGTGGCTCTTCCACCAATATCCTCCGCCAGCCACTTGCAGACCTTCTCTTCTCGAAGAATGTCCATGACAAGAAGAGCTCTAAAGCTGGTCTGACAACTTTGGCGTCTGAGGTGCATGACATCTACAGAAAGGCTCGAGTCAAGCCAGCTTTGGAGGCTGTAAACTGCCAAGTTTTTATCAGAGCATTACTTGACAAAATCATCTCTCTCCTTGTTTGCTGGAGTCAGGACAGCCAAGATCCAGAATTCAAATGCTTGCCCACCGTAGTTGAGGCTCTTGATTCAATCGACTTTTGGCGTGACAACAACGGTGTCCATGAGCAGTATGTGGTGAAAGCTGTTCTTCAAACAGCTGGAAGGTCGCATCTTCACTACTGCCTCACGTATGGCTTACACGCCAGCGAATGGGCAAAACGGTTACTGCATGACCTGGGCCTCAAGAGGTCTCCACTTTGCTTCGCTACACGCTTCTCGTTCATGCTCATACAAAAGCCGCTCACAGAGTGTTTTCATGCGTTCAGTGAAGCACACGAGGTGTACTTCAAGTTTGCAGCAGTCTTTGAGAGAAGTCTCAGCCAGCATACCCACTTTTCTGAGCTGAAGGACTGGTGTCATGCCGAGTTGCAGAGCTCAAAAATGGTGGACAAGATGAGCATGGTTGCGTGCTTGAAGGCCTTCATCCTTCTCAAAGTGTATCATGACTACTTCAACAACGGTTGTATCCAAGATCTGGACCAGCTTTGGGGTGTGCTGGAAGAGCTTTTCAACTTTGAGGGGGTGCCATGGCAGTCAAAGGTTTTCCAACTTCTTCTAATACATGAAGTCAGAGATTGCTTGCCTCAACCAATCAGGTCATTGTTTCAGCCGGGCCTCACAGAATGCATCGAGATGAGGATTCGCGATGTTATGATCAATCAGATTGCTTGGTTGATCATGATGGAAGATCACAACAATCACTGGGCCACACTGATAACCAAGCCAAGCGCACTGCATGGCACACACTTGTTTGGTGCCACGAAATATCGAGGCCAGCCCGGAGGGGTCGGGATTGACAACTGCTACCAGTACTCGGCTGACGGTGAGGTCACAGCCAATGATCTCAAGCATCCTGCTCTTCCACTTCGCACCACCTACATCACCACTATCCTCACCTTTTCTGCACTAATCTGGCACATCTTGACTTACGGTGTCCTGACTCGGATGTACCTCCTAAGTGACGGTGTGGAGAGCAACACACTGGAGAATGTGTTGAGTTTCTGCTACAGCCGAGTACTCACTTCATTCCACTTCCTACAGAACTTTCGCAAGCCGGACCAGTCATCGCCAGAACACACGGGCCTAATTGTGACACGCAATCTGGAACGCTTGCTGCAACTCCACCTGGAGGGAAACACATTTCTACAGTCAAGCTACGACAGCTTGGAATGCCGCGAAGCCACTGAGGAACGCTTCTTTGAGGAAGTCTTCTTACACACGGTGGAGCACATTCGGCAGTTTGAGGAGGAAGAGAGAAAAGTAATACAGGAGGTATCCTTGTGGCAGCGAGAATTGAGCACTTTTGCCCTGTTCCCACAGGCCAGCCTGTCAGCTATTGAAGGTGCCTACCAGCTACTTCAGGACTCTGAAAAGCAGTCCTTTCCAATCCTGGCAGGTTTCATGGCGCATCGAACCATGTTTCATTATCTCCACCTCATTCCGCCACTAGTTGACTTCTTCTTGTGGCTGGACGAGAACTTTGCTCATCGACCGATCAACATGATGTGGTCAGCAGAAGAAATGCTAGACTCAGTGTTCAAGTGGTGTCCTGAGAAGGCTGCTGAAGGCAGAAAATATTACGGCGAATGCACAGAAGCATTTACTGTTTATCTTCGCCTGACCAGTGGCTATCTTCGACCTGGCGGATGCGATGACACCGTCCCAATTGATCCCCTCAAGGGTGCTACGCAGATGGAGTACATTGTGGACATTCTTCCGATCGTAATCGAGCAACTCCTCTTGCCACTGAAGGAATTCTTTCATTCATGTCGGAAAGTATCATTTGAAGACCTCCAGGATGAGGGCTCTCGTCTTTTGCTGAAATCATCTCAATTTGAACAACCTCCGTGTATAACACTGAAGAATGTGTCTGCCATGATGTCATCAGAGGAGTTTCATTTTGGCAAGGAAGTGGTGGAGGCCGTGTTTTATCGAGCTTGCAACATACAGTGCACCATGGAGGGAAAAGTCAACTTGGACTGTAATTGGCAGCTTGCGCAGCGACTTGTTCTTTTGCATTTCATTGCCAAAACAGGCCTGATTGACATTGACCTAAGCCTACTGGACAAGAAAAAGTTCATGTCGTCAGCAGAAGGCATAGAAGACCCTCTTGAGCCCAATGAGCACCTCAGTACTGAACTGCCTGGAAGGTTCCATCGACCACTCCCAGACAGTGTGTCCAGTCACTTAGCACTGCAACTCGGAGCAATGCACTTCCCGCAGCTGGTCCACCTGCTGAGAAGCCTCAGTACCGCATCTTTGATGCTATCAGAGGCAGACGAAGATGAGGACCCGGCAGAGACACCACTCGAGACATACTTGAGCAAGAGAGTAATGGGCTTCAAAGAAGTTCAGTTTCCTCACACAGGCCTGTCTTGTGTGAACGGCTTGAAGCTGATGCATCTCGGCAACACACATAAAGCAGTTTGTGACAGCCTCCTTGAGCATCAATGGCTTCGACCAGATATTTCTCCACTTCTTCGCCAACCTTTGTCAGGGGAAGCCAAACAGGCTGCCAAGACAACCCTACAAGATGTACTGCTTCAAGATGGCGCAAGTGCCCCTTCAAGTTTAGTGGAGAGAATGCTTCAAGCTTTGAATGAGTGCGAAAAGCAGGCGGCCCAACACCCAGAAGCACCTTTGTCGGACTACCTGAATTTGGCCGGCACTGATCTAGAAGACTTGCCACGGCGTTTTCCTCCATCAATTCGTTGTCACCACTTGTCCAGCATGCTAAGATTGATCGTTGAATTTGGTGAAAGAACACAGGCAGCTTCTCAAGAGCTGTCAAACAACGATCAGTTAAGGCAGCCATGGGTCAACTTGACACAAGAAGAGTTTGAACATGAGCTCAAGGCTGCACAAAGAGGGTCAAAGTTCGAGGCTGCTGTGGATAGGCTTGGCCAGACACTTGGTAATGAGACAGAAAGTAGCATGTGTCGAAAAGATGCATCATCAGTTAAAAAGGAGAACGACCGATTGTGCATGCTTGGCGAATATTTCAAGCCACCTGCCCTGGATAATGAGAATGAAAGTCCTCTCCTTTTTGGAGACAATGAACTTGACGATGTGGACTGGCAAATGAGCTACTCCCTTGATGACACAGAACTCCTTCAGGGAGCTGCAATTGGCTGGTTTCGCATGACCATTGTGGACACAGAGAGAGTGGCTCCCGCTCCTGCGCCAGACCTTCTCTCAAAGCCGTGTTGGGTTTTACATCGCGGTGAAGAGAAGACAAAGAAGTTGTTTGCGAAATTTGACCGACTCACTTCGTTGGCACAAAGCAAGCTGAAAGCCTTGCATGGTACAGAAGAGCACATCTACTTTGCTGACGAGTTTGGCAGAGTGCTGAAAGATAACAGCATGCTGACTGGTCGTGAAGTTCATTTGAATGTTCTCTTCGAAAAGGAATTTCTTCCCGTCCAAGTTGTGGGCAAAGCAAGCGAGAGCTACAGACAACAAGTCAGTGCACCTGTGCATGACTTTGCTTGGAATACACCACTACGTCGTGTTTTGCAAATTGCATTGCGGGACCACGGCCAGAGGGAACCAGTTCCTGCTGGCCTTCATTTCAGCGACAGCGTTCTTCTCGATCTTGATCAAACACTTGATCAGGTTGTTTCTTATGACTCGGGTCGTGTAATCTTTGAAGTGGCCTTTGGAGAAAGCTCTCAGGCAGCAGTGTGCAGTGACGCTGTTGGGGAAATTCGCTCCCCTCCATCTCAACCTTTGCTCTTGCCTCAGATCGATAAGCGTCTCCTTCCCACGACATCTGTCACTGCCTGTGCTTCATTGAGGCCAACTCCGGAGAAGGTAGAGGAAGAAGCAGATGTATACGCCGTGCCCCATCTGGCTTTGCGCAAGGTTGTTGTGAAGACTTGTGTGCAAGACAAGCAAAGTACACACGTGTTGCTGGTTCTGGCTAACACACCGATCAGTTCTCTCCAAGCAGCAGTTGCCAAGCAGGTCAAACTAAGCATCACCTCTACTTCTTTGATGTACGATGACATGCCTGTGCCTCCTGAGGCTGGAGTTCATGTCCTGGATTCTCTTCATAAGCCAGGCTGTGCTGTTGACTTGCCAGTTACCCTTATCGAGGTTCCATCACCAAGTAATGTTCAAGTCAAACTTGACAACGGGCAGGATGTTAATGTTGAGGTGACATCAGAAACGACCGCAGGGGCCCTCCTGAACCACCTCGCTAAAACGTTTCAAGTTGATACATCTGGTTTGTGTTTAGTTGACATGACCACTAAGTGCTCATTGCCAGCTTGGCACAGGGTGAGTCGGGAGTGGTCTCTGCGGCCTCAGCCGCAGTTGGGAACGGAGCCTCTGAATAAGCTGTGCTTTGTGACAATCATGAAGAATGCGAAGGCCCCAGGCTTGACCATGGAGAGTTTGAGTATTGGCATAGGAGTCTCAACCAGGACATGTGACCTTCTGACTTATCTTCAGTGGCTCGACGGTTGGCAAGAGCTCTTCCAGGAAGTCCGCATGCCTGTCATTTGCCACCATGACAGTGGTATCCTCCTACCACCAACTTTTCGGCTGCGGCAACTCCAAGAGGCTGACATGATGCTGACCCTGGCAGTCTTTCCGGCAGTTATGAGCAATCCAAACCTGTTGCATATGCCTGTCTGGCTTGACACTATTGGGCCTCTGTACATGCAGACCCTCTCGCACGACATCCCAGTTGGCAACATCATCAAGTTCCTGTCTAATCTTTTGGGAAGAAATCCTGCAGATGCTTTCCTTGTGTGCCAGCGAGGAGAAGCCACAGTCAGTGAGTACATTTGTGGAGACCCCTGCGCGCTGTCTGAAGCTGTCACTGTCTTGTTAAATGCTCTTTTCGACAGAGAAGGCGGTGGCGACGTCAAATTTCAGCTAAAACAAGGAAGACAGCACATCGCTGAGAAATGCATTACTGTCAGGTTCTCACAGGAAGGGAGTGAAAGTGTGACGGCAGAGGCTAGACTCGATTCAAATGTGGACAATCTGCTTCGAATAGCACGTCAAAAACTTCAGCTCTCTCTTCCGATAGATGTACTTGATCTAGTCACAGCCAAAGAGGCAGTCAGTATGAGGAATGAGGAGATCAATCTTCAGGAGGCAGCCAGCAGGTACGGCCAGCCGCTACATTTGATCGTGACAATGCCACACTTTAAAGTGAAGTTGCTGTTACTCAACGGTGAGGTTGAACACCTTCCCGTTCCAGGGAACAGGTTGGCACACGAACTCATTCGCTTAGTTTTGGACAAAAGTGGAGTCAAAGCAGCAATCGAGGATTTCACTCTGGAATTGAACTCAGTTGAGATCGACACCTGTGACCAAAGCAGATTCTCTCTCTTCAACTGTGTGAAGATGCTCAGCCTCAAGGAAGACCAGGAAGTAGAGGTTAAGCTTCATCCAAAAGACACTGTTTTGAAGTCAGTCGTGGACATCGAGTTTGAGGGAGAACACAAGGAAGTAGAGCTCTATTCCTGGGCAACGATGCATCAACTTGCCGCTGAATGCAAGAAAATGTTTCTGTCGGCTGATGGTGATTTCATCAATGTGAACGATGTAAGTCTTAAAATTTGCGAGTTTAAATAGTCTACATTGGATTAAAGGGATTGGAGCTTCCTGTATTTTTTATGATCATGATCAACAAGGAGAAGCCTGCCTACTAGTTCTAAAGGGTTGTTTGCAGTGCCCATCGGCTTCTATTTCATTTTCATGTTCTTCGCAGTACATGTACACAATCAAATCCCGTTCATTCTCCTGACTGCCTCTATTAACATTATACTTCTTGAATTTGCAGTCTTGTTTGGAGTAAAGTGCAATCGTTTCAGCGACTATGTGGTAGCCTTCTTCGTGTTATCTCCGTTTCAATGCGCTCGTGCATCTAGGCAAATTTTCAACTCCAAAAACACGGTTGCCCTGGTATTGTGCACAGATAAAACAAATCGATTGCCTTGGCCACAAAGCCAGCAAGCTCTGCCAGTTTTATAGTTTAGGGTTGAGTTCTGTTGAGTTCATCAATGAGCAAGAGCCCCTTCCGATGATGCAAGTAGAACAGAACAGAACAGCTTTCAAAACAAGCAGAGACGACCAGCTTTTACTCTTGGAGAAAGGACTTGCAGCTGGATGGGAATGGCTATATTATATCAGAATCAGCCTTCATTCTAAAAGGCAGTGAACGATTGCGGTGCCAACGCTGGTCAAGTTGAACACCTGAAGAGCCTATCGATAGCGCCCATGCACATGTCTCTCACGCCTGTCAAACCCCAAATTTCAAGTTGATTTTAGAGTCGATGCAATGACGAATTTCTCACCAAACTTGCCCACGCCCAGAGCATGTGTAGAATGTCATAATTGGATCTTTTAATTAATAAATGTAAGGTAGGACTCGACAGAAATTGACCTTTTCCAGGCGGAATTCTTATAGCTTGTTGTAATGGCGACTCGAAAGTTCGAAAGTGAACATCAACAAGAAATCGCGGTGCTTTTCTGGTCTTGGAGCGTTTCTTGGGCATTAAGTTTTTTTTAGAGACATGGGTTTGCTGTGATCTCAACATGGCACAGGTCATTGCTCAATGAAGAAAAGCTAGCAACAGAGTCGTTTTGAAGTGCTTTTCGAGTGGCCTCTCAAGGGGCGCATCTTGAGCTGCATTGTTTGATTTTTTGAATATTCAAACATTCTAACGCATGCGCATCGAAACGAAGTCCTGATCCCGACGAAGGCTACAACAGAGTAGTTTGTTGTGCTTTACACCAATCCAGGCTGCAAGCATAAAGATAGTTTACTACTAGCTGAAGTATACCCTCGCATTCGCATGGGACTTTGAAAGCTGTACAGGTCAGGTGACACTAGTACTGATCTAGCTCTGTGCTTTGGATTTGTGGTGATCTACATGAAAGATCGCCTTTGTCTCATAGCATCGTGTTATGAATTCGCTTTCAGTGTGAATGAAGAACCTGCAAGCAGAGGAGTTACCCCGAACACACAATGAGCCACTCAGGGTGTTGCAGTAGAGCGCGGTTGAGTGCGAGTTTATAGGTGTTGTTGACACATGCTTGTGTTTTACATGTCATGTGAATTGTGTTAGTCTTTGGTACTTGTATTTAAGTCGTGTTTCCCCCAGTTGAAGATATTCCATTTATGGTTGAATAGTTCCTTGTTTCGTGTGCTGAATGGGAACGCTACAAATGTGTGGTCCAGCCAGTCAAATGTTGTGCCGGTGAGCACCAGCAAGATTTTACCGTGTGTAGGCTGTCGTCAATCACATAAAGCATGGATGGAAGGTCCAAAACATTCACCTTGGAACATGTGGGAAAGAGTCCGCAGACGGGCACAAAGCCCAGTCCAAAACATGACCGGGAAGACAAGAAACGTTTTGTGAAATCGCGCTAAATTATCAGCTGAAAAATGACATTGCTGGGTGTTGAAATTTTAAGTGATAGGATTACTACACTCACTGATCCCTTTCCAAACGATTTACCTGACTAGTAACATTGAGTGTGGTATGTTTCTAATTTTGCACAGCTGCAGCCAGTTCGAAAAAAAATTAACCGACCATAATAGAAGGGAAAGTAAAGTCAGCAGGGTACAGTTCTGAATGCACCCAACCCAATAGGCCGATTAACTTTCTATGTTTCAAGTCACCATGGTTGCCATAACAGAAGACCAACACCCAGTTGGATGGCAGATGAAAGAAGGGAGTGCATAGTGGCGCAAGAGACATTCTTGCCTGTACATGTATTTTTTCACCTGTATTTTAAGTACCGTTGCCTCACCTGCAGGACTGTCGATTGAGGCCAGAGAGTTTCTCAAGGCCAGCACAATCAATAGTACCTCTGGCTTCTGCAAACTAGCTGCAGTTGGCCAACATATCAAAATATCGGCCCTAAAGTCTGTCGATATTCAAATATCACACCAGTATTGGCCTTTGAATAATTATGATTGGCCATGTTATATTATTTGTGCCACAGCAGTATTGTGCAAACCTGGTTGCCTCCCATTGCCATGTCTTGATGCTTGTCTCAGACATGTGCACACCAACACACGGTCTCCTTTATATAGATCATGTATCCAATCACATGAGGCCATCCTATTAGCCGGTTGGAAATGTAAACTAACAAAGCTGATGTTCAAACTTCCATGTGCAGGTGCAATTCTCCCTGGACGAAGACTCTGAGGTGCCCATGGAAGGCGGAATGATTCTTGAAGATCTTGCCAGCTGTTCATCCAGTGGTACTCCATCTCAACTGTCTCTACGAATGGAAGTGGGCCATGGCACAGCAGACAAAAGGCCTTGACTGAAAACCCCTTCCTGATAACTCGCTCACCAATGTTTTCCAGCGGGATACTCAATTTCACCTTCCTATGTCGCTTTTTAGTTTTTGTTTTTTTTGTATTTTGAACTGAAAAAAGAATTTGTGATACTAGTTGTGGATAGCAACAGGTTAAGACATTGGCCAAAGTTCAATGGTACCAATTGCCAATCATTTCATGACAATTTGCAATTTTTTTTAAGATCATGATTTTCTACCTTCAAAAACTTCAACCATCTCGTGAATCGTCATTCATGACAATTTACTTAAGTTTTGAACAAACTTTTTTTGCACGTTCTTCAGTTGTTCTGCTGTGTGCACTGTTGTACCAATTTCTGCTTATTCACAATATCTATATGCTTCTTTCTTTTCTTGCCAAGATGTATGCTGTGTACTGCTCTTGCATTCAGGTGACTCACCTAAGTTCTTGCGCATCTTCAAACTCATTCAATCCTGTCATGTGTGACGTTGATGGGATGGGCTAAGACTGTGACTGACTAGTACAATGGCCATCACTGATGGATGCACATGTTTATACGAAGCAGCTACTGTGACTGAGTTGTAGCTCTTGATCACCCACGATCTATCTCACACAGGACAAGGCCACATCGTCAGCAGATGAATCACCAATGCAATCTTGTAAGAAGCAGCTGCATATCTCATGCATGATTCAAACGTCTTTCTCTCTCCATCTTCCAGAATAAAAAGTACATTATACATTTCGTACTCTCTGTTTGAAGTTAAGGTGGCCACTCTGAGCCATGCGAACAGACAGAAATGAAGAACTTCGAAATGAAATGAATTGTCGACATGTTCCCCTGTGTTTCCATACTTCCCTGTGTTTCCACTGAAGAGCCAGGACAAAAGTTCTTTGGAACAAGATGAATTATGTCGCATTTTTTGCTTCAAACATTTAGTTCAATTCATTTCCATTCGAGGCAAGACTATTTTGTTTTGAAAGGAAAAAAAAGTCACACTAGGTTTCAAACAAACTTCTTTCAGTATGCTTTTAACTTCAGGTAGAAGTCTATTGTGTTACATTTTTTTCAAAAAGATACATTTTTTGTGCTATATGTTGAAATAATTATTTCTTACTTTGACATGGTTTGCGATTTTATGTACAAAGGGAAGGATGATGAGAAAGGAAAAAAAAACTGTGAGCAACAGGAATGGAGAGATAGAGAGAGACGGGTGGAAAGCCTGCAAGGCTTTGCGTTACAAATACAGCTATGACCAAAATGAGGTTAAAGTGGGCGTTTTGTTCGATTTCAAACGAGAGACCTTTGAAGCAGCACTGCTGCGCACATCATCTTGCTTCCTGCAAAAAGAAGGTGAAGCAGCAAAGACTACAGTTCGAGCTTTCCTCATGGAGCACACACCACTTCACAAAGAACATGGAAAGGACACAACTCTCTCTAAGTTACAAAACGTAGCTTAGAGCCAGCATGAACTAGGGTGTTGGCCCTTTCAGAGTGAAAGAAAACACTCATACTACTATGGAAAACCTTGCCTCTTCAAAAGATGTCCACTCCCAGTCTTTCTTATTTCTTTTACTCATTTTCATCTTATTTCATTTTCGTTTCTTTCACAGGGACTC
>JAOWAR010046789.1:0-13156 GCA_028571005.1 Clathrina lutea
ACAGAAAGTGAGCCCTGAGGGTGGTTGTATCACAAACAACACCCACATTTGGTAAGGATGGTCCTTTTGACATGAACTTTGAACGATAAAAACGGATTTGACAAAAGCAGAAGGGATTCAAGTAGAAGGGGAACTTTTTGAATATGGTCTTAAACCTTAACCTACCTGAGAGAGCAAGAGAGGAGACGATGAGAGAGAAGAGGGCACAGGGAATAAATCCCAGCATTTCATTTTCTTTGTGTATTAGTGTGTGCTGGGGGATAAGAAGAAATGTGACCGCATGGAAGAAATAAATTGAAGAAAATCTGACGAGGCTTATACTCTGCGCCAAGACCAGGACTCGAACTCAAACCTGTGGCGCCAAATCACCTAGCAAACGAGAGTTACCTTGCTATCCGCTACGCCATGGATGATGGGATTTCATAGTGGATAGTAAGGTGACTCTCTTCTGCTGCAGATTTAGCACCTGGGTTTGAGTCCCGGTCTCAGCACAAAGTCTGAGCTTCATCGAATTTTCCTTGATCATTTCATTCTTTTAATTTTAAGTAAACTTTTCTTCGGAAGAACAAGGCAATGGCCAACACTGACACTGATCTGATAACGTCGACAACGCTGGGAGCCGCAAATGTAGTCCGTGCCAGATGTGTGCAACTTTCAATTTTCCAAACAAATACCCTTCAACTTTGTGGTCACCTATTCACTAGCATGGTTGTTCAAGAAAGTTCTTTTGGCACAATGTAGAGGTTTCTATTTGAAAGCACGGCATTGCAGTCCTTGCTAGCAAGGCTCTTGTGGATGTGGGCTGACCTTTACAACTCTTTGAATAGAACATTTTCGTGCAGCTCCTCGAAAGAAAATGATGCATCCCTCGCTACAGTGATTTACAATCTTGAGTCATGGAAGAAAGGTTTCAAATGTTGCGACTTTTCAATGACACTGATCCATGGCAGGAGTCCATTGATCACAATGAGGAACGGGACAAGGATTCAAAATCAGGGGAGGACTTTTTCACCCTTCACTGCCATCACATATCCCTTGACAATCTTGTAGATGTCACAATTTCAAAGAGCTATGGAAGTCCGGTTGCATGCGGTCATCTTCAACTGATGAAGGCCGCTGCAACGAGCAGCTAAACCTGATCATGAATAAAAAGAAAATCTGCAACAGAGTATAAAGGGGGGGAGAAGAGACTTACATTCACCAATTCTTTGGGGAGTGTACTGTCTCCTTCAGAGGCGGCAGACATGCTGTCCCCAAGCTCCAGCGATAAGTGACTTTCTGGAGGCTCGAAGCATAGAGATGGCAAAGACTCAAACTGTAGAGACGACGATAACTTACTTCCTGGAGGCTCAGAGCGAACAGAGAATGAAGACAACAGTGTGTGGACAGGACGGGGAGGAACTGGCGGTGGGAAATCTCCTTGGAATTTTGAAGGCGTCGACAATCCAGTCGCTTCTGGAGTGTCTTCCAAAGTTCTGGTCTCCCTGCTCATCGCTAAAAGATCAGAAGTCAGGAGTTCTTTCATGCGGGTCATGTGGTCCCTTCTTGGACGAACGGCCTTGTCGCCAACCGAGAGGGAGCGTGCTCGGTAATCTTCTCTGCCCGCAGAATCTGTAGCAGCTTGCTTGTTGGTGTGGCCATCATCTAGAGCAGAGCCAGACTGCTGCCAGTCGCTCTCCTTCCATGGTGACCACTCTTCTGTGACTGGCTGAGTTTCTGGGATAAGAACAAGGTAAATTGGCTCCTCCTCTTCTTCATCATCTTCAGCTTGCTTCAGGATGTTGGCAAATTTGCCTGCAAGCTCATTGCTTATGTCAGGTGATAAGCCCTTCCTACGGCCAGCAGACTTGCGTAGCGGAAGCGACAAGTTGTGTCTGGCAAAATTCACCTCCACATACATCTCCTCTTCAATGTCCTCTTCCTGGTCCTCTGAACATTGGGGCATGTGAGCTGATAGTGGCAGCAGCCCAGTCTGTCTACCTGATAGGTTTGTATCTGGCTGCAAGTGCTCCGACAGCAACGCTTTGGCACTGGCTCTTGATGCTTGCTCCATCTCCACATGCTTACCTACGTTGCCAAGGTGACCATCCCTGCAGAGTTTCTCTGAAGTGCTACAGCTACTTAGCCCTGACTGGGCATGGACTGACAAGGCAGTGCCAATGGTAGCTTCCGACGAGTCACTCTTTGCATTGCTACGCTTGGCCATATTTTGATCAGCCCTGCGTGGTGTGGTGTACATGCTGGACAGGTCATTGCAATCTGACACTTCAGTGTCTCCTCCCAGTCTGCCTGGGCGGTCAGTGCTTGACCAACGTGAAAACTGCTGTGAGTTGTTTTGCGGGCCGGTACCATGGGGTGATTGCCATGCTGGGACCGAGGTGATAACTTGAGAACCTTGTCCCATCCTTCTGTCGCTACTGCAGCTTTCCTCCACCTTTCCCAGTCTCGGTGTGCCCGTGGTGGGGAAGCTGCCCAGCACTGATTTTTTTACGGACATGCTTTGGCTTGCCTTTTCGTAAAGGATGCTTGCATCACTGACAGCTCTTCGTCTTGGATGGAGAGGGAATGAATTTTGGAGGTCGTCATTGCCTTTACTTGGTCTTGGAAGAGGATGCGAGGTTTTGCAGACATCTCCATCTGCCCTCAATGCAACGGGAAATGATTCAGAGGATGCAGTGCTCCCTTGTCTGACCAAGGAATAGATGAGAGATTGTGAGGTTGTGTCAGGGGCTGGTTGTCCCAGTGAACCCATTTCCTGGTCTAGTCCTCTGTTGCTAGCCGGTTGTTGGCGTCTCGCACGACACTTGCGAGTCTTCAGGACACTGCTGCGAGGATGATGCAATGCATCACTTTGACCCTTGGAACCGCGACTCTTCCATGCGTCACCAAGGAGAGGGTCCTTAAACGCTTGGCGAATTGTGCGCACCTTTCCCCGTTTCTTCCTGAAGCTACATCGGAGGAAATTGCTTACACTTTGGAGACGAGAATACCCATGGGAGGAATCCTGACCACAATGTAATGGACTGTCAGCTTTACGCCTGATGACCTCACTTGATGGCGAGCAGCCTATCGTGGAGTTAATCTTTTGACCAAGAATCTCTGCACCAAAGCCAGCAACTGACAGGATCACTCGGAGACCTTCTGCCAATTCAAACATAGTCACCTCGCCATGTTTCATGGCTCTGCCCTTCGCCACGGACCTCAGAGCTTGAAAGTGTTTCACTCCATAGAGCAGCATGGAGTTGCTGTCCAGTCGGATGTCCTTGGCAATCACAGATTTGAATTCCTGCTCGAGCTTACTGCCCTCTTTGATCAGGAGGTGATCACTTGACGCGATCACAGCTTTCTTCACACTCTTGAAGAAGATGTCAGCATAAATATCCATCAGCCAAGACTGAACCTTAATCTCCGAGTCTCCACTGCCAGAACTTCCAAATGACCGCTGCCCGCGTCGCATGCCGTCTTGGCTGCACTGATCAGAAATATTCGCCTCGGAAGAAGATCGTTGAAATCGGCGGCCGGCTCTGTTGAAGCTTCCCGCCGACTTCGGGAGACGTGCGCCCGCCTTGCTGTGACCTCCCGTTGGCCACTCTTCGTCGTCATCGTCAGACTGAAGGATACAATCAATGTTTGGCAAAGATCTCGACCCAACAACGGTAAAGCCAGACCGGAAATCGTCCTCCCATACACCGTCCAAGGGTTCCCATAGATCATCGGGATCGTGCGTCCGCTGAACGCTGTTCAATGTCCAGTAGAGCTCTTCAAAAGGAAAATCATCGGACACTGCTCCTTGTGGTGGTTGGTACGAACCTTGACCGTCGGGCCGGAAAGCACTCTCCTTGACCGAATCCTGGTAAGAGTCGTCAATCCAATCGTCAGTGAAAGACTGACAATCGATATGATCAAGAGTAATGGCCGAAGAAGACCATTGACCGATTGCTGCCACGGACTCATCCTCGAACACTGCAGCTGCCGGCCAAAGCCCGTGCACGCTTTTCGATCGTGCAATAGACATCGACACGATACACCTTCATCTGGCCAGATGGTGGGCGTACAGCTGCGTTTCGGTGTCACAAGTCAGTCTATAGCAGATCGACAAGCCAGCTGCAGACTGCAACTGCAGGCAAAACGACCGAATTTCCCCCTAAAGAAAGTGAGTAGAGTAGCTCCAGCTTCGACAAGAAGCCGGGGCGTGTCATCCTGTCCAAAGTTAGGCTGCAATGGACCAGAAAGGGGCAGGTCCTGAGAAGGTAAATAGCCGTGATACACAGACGCTTGGCGCTTTTTGGGCCGGCCAGGGATTCTCGGCCAAGGAAGAAGTTAGAGGCGGAGCGTTATGTACAGTGTAGATATTAAAACTATGTACACATCTGCATAATATTTTTATCATTATTATTAATAATGATTATAGCAGATTGTGAGATGGCGTGACGGATAGGGCGTGATTTTCGGTCACTGAGCTGGGCGAAAAGGTGTCGTAGGTTCGAGTCTCGCTGCGTTCTCCTGCCCGTTCGGAGTTTTTCTTTTTCTGCTTATTTTGACTCCCTTCCTCCTTTCTTAGAATATATATTTCTAATGCCGGCTGCTTGGAGTGAGGAGCTCAACTGTTGCCTTCTGGGAGCGAGGGAAACGTCAGACTACGTATATATTCACCTTGGAGTGAGGTGTGCCGGGAGTTCGCTTGATTACGGTATTCCGATGACTCACGTGTGGACCAGATCGCGTGCGTTGAAAATCCGACTTCGATCCATCCTTTTGTTTTGGATGGTGAGATGGCGTTATTCTGACTCCGTTCTTAGAATAACTTTAGAGGCCAGGCACGTTACGCGCAATTTAAAGGTCAATGTGCGAACTTTGAGACATAAAGGCATGTTTATTCAGACTCCCTTCGAATTCCCGCGCAAATTTAAAGGTCAAAGTGCGAACTTTGAGACATACATGTACATGCACTTAGCCTCGAACCTGCAAAGGCCCACTCGTTGATATGGTGACGAGCGAGGGGGCATGCATATTGCCCCCTACGTATATACTGGGCCCTAGCCTCGCTCGTGACAGTCACAATATCAACAAGCGGTTGGGCATAGTTAGTGGTCAGTAGTAGGCTACTGTAGTACGTTCGAGGCTAACATCCACGGTTTTCCACCTGCGCATGGTCACATGGTCACTGGTCACTGCACTAAAAATTAATATTACTCTGAAGGCAGGGCCATGCATACCCCTCGCAGAGCCAGATTTGGCTTTTTCCGTTTTCTAACGTTTCTAAAAGTAGGCAAAATATTGAACTGTCTGGTGAAAGCCCCTTTCGAAAACTCGAAGAGGAAGTTGGGGAAAAATGCGATCGAGCATCTCGTTTGACATGCCTTGACGTCCCGCGGCTTCGCCGACTCCTTGATTTGTTCAGGAGGATTGACGAGACCCTGGACTCTCTTGGTGGAGCCAAGACGTTCTCCACCATGGATCTGGCATCGGGCTATTGGCAGGTGGAGTTGGAGCCGAATGCGCGGGAGAAGATCGCGTTCACAGTCCCAGGTGGAGGGCTGTACGAGTACAACGTCATGCCGTTCGGGCTCTGTAACGCACCGGGCACGTTTCAGCGGCTGATGGACCTGCTCTTGTCCGGAAATTGCAGTGGCAGCAATGCCTAGTGTACATGGACGACATCATCGTGTTTGCGTCCACCTTCGACGAGCACTTGCAACGGCTCCGCACCGTTTTCGATAGGCTGTGCTGGTCTTCGCCTCAAGCCGGCAAAGTGCGCGTTCCTGAAGCAAGAGATGCTCTACCTCGGGCATGTCATCTCCCGCCATGGGATTGCCACTGACCATCGGAAGACAGACGCCGTCGTCAACTGGCCTGTGCCGTCGTCAGTCGAAGCCGTCCGGAGCTTTCTTGGCCTGGCATCATACTACTGCCGATTTGTACATTGCTTTGCCGAGATCACTGCACCCCTCCACAAGTTGACAGTGAAGGACGCACCGTTCAAGTGGACGGCAGAGTGTGACAGTGCGTTCGCTGAACTGAAAACTCGTTTTGCGACGCCTCCGGTTCTGGCCTTTCCAGATTTCTGCAGGCCGTTCACGATCGACACAGATGCGAGCAAGTTTGGCATTGGAGCAGCATTGAGCCAGAACTTCGACGGTGAAGAGGGATTGTGGCGTACGCCAGCCGCATGTTGAGCAAGGCCGAGCGACGATACAGTGCGTTGAGGCGGGAGTTACTGTCCCTCGCCACCTTCATTGGTGAGTTCCGGCCTTACCTACTCGGCAAGAAGTTCCTGGCCCGCATTGATCATAGTGCGCTGCAGTGGCTGCATGACCAGAAGGCGCCTGACGGGCAGCTGGCCCGGTGGATTGTGAAGCTCCAGGAGTACAAGTTCGACGTACAGCATCGCCCTGGAAAACGACACCAGAATGCAGACGCCTTGTCCCGTTGTACGGAGACAGGTGCAGCTGCCGAGCCCTCTCCACCAGACACTGTACCATTCACGTTAACATCTGGCGAAGTGTACGACAGTGACGCCATCACAAATCCTCGGCAGTCGATTGGGAGCGTGACAGCAACACTTGCAAGCGTCAACTGGTTGGACCGACACTCAATACAGGAGCTTCGTGAGCGTCAACAGCGGGACGACGTCACTGACGTGGTGCTCGGTTGGCTCGAGGCACAGCCTGACAAGCGCCCGGACTAGCTTCGTGTGCGTGGCGCTAGCCCAGCTGTATGGCAGTTGTGGCGCCATTGGAACCAGCTGGAGCTGGTTGACAGTGTTCTGTAGCAATGACAGCCAGCCCACCGCTGCCGCCGATGCATGCGCAGACCACACAGACGCGCCGCAGCCCCGACACGACGCTCATAACACGGGCACCTCTCAGCCGGTAGGACACACGTTGGGACCGCTGCAGCCAAAAGGATCTGCTGATGGTGGCGACAGCAACCCGTTTGTCGAGGTTTGGGTGCCTGCCGCTCCCACCTCTTCGCCGTCTCAGTCTCCAAACAACGCCCGTCCACGTCGTGCTGTGCGGCCGCCAGTTTGGCATCGTGACTACATGTGACACTGTGTTTTATCTTAATTGGGCTTTTTTGCTTTTTGTGTGCTTGCTCTTTCTTCTCTGGACGTCTTCTCCTGTTTACCTGGCCTGTCGTTTTATTGCCACGAGGTCGTGTCTTTCCGTGGCGGGTGGGGGTGGTGTCATGATGTGCTAATCCATTGTGCTTTGCATGCGTGCGTATTATTCCTAGTGTAGCCTGTTCTGACACCTGTACGCTGGTGACTGTTACCCACACGTACAGCACTGATGCAGGCGTGCTTGTTGCACGTCTGCTAGGTATTTATTGAGTTGGTGCTAGGTTTGGGCTCGGTTTTTTAGAGTGCCAGCATGGTCGAGTAGCAAGTCCAGCCACTCTAGTAGTAGGGCTGGAGGAGCCACAGCTGCCTCTATCAGCTGTGGGAGCCACATCGCTCCCCTCCATAGGGGTGCCACCAGCACCAGTGATCTCGCAACTTGCCGACGTACTTGGCCAATCACCCAACCCAGGAGCGCACACGGGGGAAATGTGTAGCCTTCCAGGCTGTGCCAGTCAAGAGCGAAAGCGTCGGTACCTTTGGACGATGGCTCGCGTCGCCATGTGATGAAGAGAGGCAACTGAACATTGGTGCGGGTAGCAGATAAGTCTCTACGCCTTGGTCGGAAATATCGCTGGAGGCATTGAAACACTGTCTGGTTGAGCTGCCACTCGGCCGAACCTTGGTGGTGTCTGGACCAAGAATCTGCTTCGGTGTTGAGACTGCCTGGGAGGTAGTGGGCATCGACCGTGATCCTCCGATGGAGGCACCACTGCCACAAGTCCTCTGCCAGCTGGCACAGCTCTCCGCTCCGGGTGCCTCCCATTTTGTTTATGTACTGCCCCGCCACTATGTTGTCCATCTCGAGGACGATACGGCAGTGCGAGGTGTCTTGTGCGAAGCATTGGAGGGCAAAGAATCCTGCCAGCAGCTCAAGGGCATTCATATGCCACTGCTGTTCCTCCGGAATCCAACAACTTCCCGTAGCTTGGGTTCCACATACTGCTCTCCATCCGCCACCGCCGCCATGTGTCACTGCATTGGACCGAATCACCAGGGATGGTGCTGGCGCTCTCACCAGTCTGCCGTTCCACTGAGGCAGGTGCCTGGTCCACCATACCAAGTCCTCCCCTGCCTCTTGCTCTAGCCGGATTTGCGTCCCCCATGGAAGTTGCTGCACACCATCTGTATTCAAGAGGTGTGCTGTAGTCCCCTGAGCCGTAATGGGGCTGGTATGGGCGACTGTGGGGTCGGGACCTGCCGCCATACATGGCAGCCCTGCTGCTGAAAAACCGCTGCGGCTGGGCCTGTCCCAACCTGACGAATTCTGTCCGGGAACGTTTCGGCCCACTTGCACCATAGCCGCCGTTGTTGGGCCGCTTCCTATTGTCCCGTAGGCGGCGAAGGACAGTTGACAATGCCTGTTGCATCTCTGCTCACCGTGACAGGCGCTCCACAAGCCATCCCCCAGACAGGTTTTTGCCAGCATCAGGGAACTCCTCCTCACCCATGGGGCTGAGGCCCTCGTCCGAACGCTCCAAGTGCACCACTCGGCGTTCTGTTGACAGCTGGTTATTGACTGAGCCAAGGAGTGTCATTGCGGCATGCAGGTTTTTGCCTGTCTGTGCCGGAGACATGTGAGGTTGGTCAGACTCTACCACCCCGATCACACGGCCACCAACGGGCCCAGAGCATCCAGCAATTTTGACTGCAGACCAAATCACTGCTCATTCCAACTGCTTCCTTGTGTTGAGGAAGTCGGCGACCAACTGATCAAGTGTCGGTGTCGTCGCTGCCGGCGTGTCTGGCCAGGGAAATTTGCAGACCAGCTCCGCTCTTTCCGAGCAAGAGAGTGTGTGGCGGAGCTCCAAAATTGCAGTCACTACTGGGCTGACCTTCAACCGCGTTTGCGTGTCGCCTCCTATCTCTGCCTCAACGAGGCCGCCATTGTGTTCTTGCTCGGAGGATGGGATCGACATCTCAATGGCCTCACTGACCAGCGTCGAACTCCCAGTACTGTCGGTAGTATTACCGCTACCATCCCCGTCACCGCCTCCCACTGAGGCTAGGGGTGGCTAACAAGGGTGGACTGAGTCCAAGTTGGGCCCACTGCCCCGTAGAGTCAACATCCATGGGCACACTGCCTGGATCGTCGAGCGGGTTGTCATCCCAAACCCAGGGCTGGACAACCTGTTCCAGCCGCTTGAGACATTCAGCGAGAGGCCCTAGAGCCTCCTTGATGCTTGCCGTGAACAAACTCGCCCGATCCTGACTCTCCATCCGTCGTTTGGCTTGCTGTACATGAAATCTTGCCGGGCAACCTTTGAGGAGTGTTTTCTAGTTACGAGATGGAAGACGAGAAGAACTGAAGAGCGCACAGGTGACGACGTAGAAGGTACGCCCAATACTAAATATGTCATGACTCATATCATGACATAGATGACAGAGAGATCAACACTGTTGGACACACTAAATAATAGATGGCAGAGAGATCAACATTGTTAGACACACTAAACAATAGACAGCAGAGAGATCAACACTGTTAGACACACTAAACAATAGACAGCAGAGAGATCAACATTGTTAGACACACTAAACAATGGACAGCAGAGAGATCAACACTGTTGGACACACTAAATAATAGACAGCAGAGAGATCAACATTGTTAGACACACTAAACAATAGACAGCAGAGAGATCAACATAGTTAGACACACTAAACAATAGACAGCAGAGAGATCAACACTGTTACACTAAATAATAGATGGCATTATTTAGTGTGTCTAACAACTACGGTTAGCCGCGCGCCTCATCTCCGGTCAGCGTACGCAACAGCAGCGCTTCTGCAGGCAGTGTCAAACCTGCTGCTGGCATCTTGGCGACAGAGCACAGGGAAGCATTATGACAGCACTTGGAGAGTGTAGCAATGCTGGTGTGAGCCACCGGCTGTCAATCTCATTTCCCCGCCTCTCAAAGAACTCCTGAGTTTCCTGGTAGAGCAGTTCCAGGAAGTACGGGCTTACCGCACGGTTGCTGGCTATAGGTCGGCCTTGTCCACAGTTCTCCAACCGGTCGATGGAATGGCAGTGGGTTCACATCCGCTGGTGACATGCTTGATGAAGGGAGTATACAACCTTCGTCCGCCCAACACACGCTTCACAGCTACCTGAGATGTCGGCCAGGTTCTCTCACACCTTCCGGCCTGGGGAGTATCAACCGAGCTCTCAGGTCGTTGTCTCACCCTAAAATTGGTGATGTTGCTAGCCTTGGTCAACGCACGCCGCACAGGAGAGTTACCACACCTCTCAGCAGAGGGTGTGCAACACGACACGGACAAGATTTTCCTGTCGTTGGTGCCAACCAAGACTCAGCGTGTCGGGGAGCCTCTCCGGCGTGTGGAATTCTCATCATTCACGGACAAGGCCGTTTGTTCGGTCAGCCATTTGGACAAATACTTGTCCAGATAAGCAACAGGACGAGTGGCATCAAACCCACAGCTTTTATTGTCGCTTCGTAGACCCCATGATCCAGTGGCATCATCGACAGTGGCGCGGTGGCTGCGCACTGTCTTGGAAGATGGGGGAATCGACGTGAGTCTACCTTCCGTCGTTTTTTACTGGACTGGTGAGATACAGAAACATCTGCAGCACACACGTTCCAGCAGGCTGTTTCTCTCGACTGCAAGTGGTAGTAGATAGGATCTTCATCCAGTCCTAGAGGCGGAGACAATAATATTTACCCAAAGTGTGATTTTTCAGTACGGCCATTCAAAGGTAAGGTAGAGTGAGCCTCCTTAACCCTTGTAGCCATGGTGATGTTAATGGCGACGTCGCCGCCGGGACCATATGGTGCAGCATTGCCTGCAGTTTCGAGCTATTGCACCTTGCTGATCTCGAGCTCTGGCGGAAGGAGGAGAGCCAGGTCAGGCCGAGGAGCACCCTGTGCTCACTCAGCCAGCTCCGTACGCTCGTTCCCAAGATCTCTTTTGTCGCGGCCGGGCCCGCGCTGCCTATAAGAAAGAAAGCATGGTTTGATGGTGAATCGCAGTGGCGAGTCTGGTGACGAGTCTGATGGCGATGGCAGCGATTCGGACGGAGGCGGTGTCGCTGCACGGAAGAAGAAACGTCTGTCGTCCAGCTATGGACGCCAGTTGGTCCTATAGGCACACCGAGAGTCGTTCTTGGCGATCAAGCAGGAAGGGAGTGCATTAAAGAAGCGGCAGAAGTACACGCCTAAAGGGAACGCGGACAAAGCGTTCAGAGATGTTGGAAAGCAGAATGAGTGGCACCTGAGCAATATCTTTGACGCATCTGGGAACTTCTTGTACTGCAGAGACTGCATCATCGCTGTTCTTGGGTAGGATCAAAGCGTTTGGCACGCTTAAGGAAGGTGAAGCGCGGAGAGTTGCCTGGCCACCATGGTCTGTGTGGGAAAGCTGCCAACCATGGCAAGCATGATACCAAGGAAGATTTTGTCAGATCGCTGCCATGTATGGTCATGCACACCTCATGGATGAGCAACGAATCTTCCAATGGTAGACAAGCCTCTCGCCAGTGTACGCAGCTGTTCCTGCCATCAAGGACCTGCATGACCTCATCTGGGTACCGGGATCGACAGCGCATCATGGCCTCTTTCCGGTCATGACGACGAGGAAGCTGCCATACGAGAGTGATTACGTGAAGACCGACGTCAAACAACAAGCCATTGACACGCCAGTAGCTCCAACGTCTTATGCTGAGCTGAACGTAAGACCTGGTCTGACTGCCGAAAAGAAAGCGCACCTCATGGAGATGTATGCACGATGGGTGCCGGCTGAGAGGAGCCTGGAAGCTTTACCATCTGCTCAAGACGAGCCTTGCCCAGACGATGCTGGTTTTATGGATGGTCTGGATGGACCAGTCACCTCCCAGCTCGCGCAGGAGCATCACGCTCAACGACATCACCGCCGATGCCCAGTCGCAAGCTGCAGTGGCACTGGCCACAAAAATGTAGCCAGGTGGGCTAGTGGACACACCACACGCGCTGGCTGCCCGATCTTCCACCATGTGGAAGCACCAGCATGACTGGCTCTCTCTGTCTCTCTCTCTCTCTCTTCCTTGCTCATAATGTAGTTGTACAAAAAGGGATGATGTAGCATTCTAGTCTGAAAACATGTCTTGGGGGGTTGTACTCATCTTATTTGAAAACAGGCCGACCGCGGCCCCCAGATCTTTCAGAAGGCGATAGATGGATGTTTGCCACAGGGTGAAGAAGGGCAGACGTCCAGGACGAAATTATGGCGTCTTCGTCACCTGCTACATCCTGGCGGTGCTGACCTACACTAATGGGCAGCAACCAGGCGCAGTCATCGACATGCCGATTGATGAGGTGGTCAAGCCAGCGAGGGAGCTGCAACAACACCAGGGTGGGATGTTGGAAGTTAAGGTCTGTGACCACAAGATCTTCCTACAGTACGGCATCGCATCCCTCAACGTGGCCGACGACTGAAGCTCATCGCCATGCTCATCAAGTACGTTCGCCTTCCCAGCCGCTACCCCGAGGTATTGATCCTCTCTTCTGGCCACCTTTTCAGGACGAACAACCACTCAGCGAACGTGAAGAGGCTGGGGAAGAGCCAAGGTGAAGGTGATGAAGACCACGCAGGTTTAAACTGAGTGATGACAAAACCAATATCAATCGTCACTTTTTGCCTTGCACTCTCTGTGCTTTTTCTCAGTACAAATGATGGTTAGCGCTGCTCCAGACTCCCCCCATTGGGGACCCCCCATCCAGGGGGACAATGACCCGTTTATGGGGTGGGGGGAGCCTTTTCCCCAGGGGGCACTGTCCTTCCCCCCTCCAAACCATGCCAGCTCCCCCATATACGTGAGCTCTGATGAATCCCCTTCCTTTTCATTTTCCCCCTCCTATTCCCCGACTTGGGCCATCGCCAGCAGCGAGGGAGAGGATGAGGAGTGCGAGGAAGAGGAGCACGAGGAGGATTGTCAGGAAGAGGAGCATGAGGAGGATTGGGAAGAAGAGGAAGAGGAAGAGGAGGAAAGTGAAGAGGAGGACGAGGAGGAAAGTGAAGAGGAGGACGAGGAGGACAGTGAGGAGC
>JAOWAR010046898.1:0-13153 GCA_028571005.1 Clathrina lutea
AAGTGCTGACGGTGCCTCCATTTCAAACTCGGCACAGTCGAGAATGCCACGGACATGACGGTATTTCTTGCTCTTCTAGAAAGAAGCAGGCATGTTCTTGTGCACATCCTTCTGGCTTAGCCAGGGCATTAGCGGATCCAGCACAGCAGCGAGAAATGGCACCCAAGCGGTGAAGATTTCCGCGACACGCGTCACGAAGGATCAGTACTGGAGAGGTTTCTCTTGCAAGTTTAGACGTAGCCTCATAAGTACTAAGAAAAACCCTTCATGCGGAGGCAACCGTCTCCTAGGCAACTGTCTCTGTGGGCCGAGTGGCTTCCCAGTTTCAGAATACACACGGTCAAGATGTGGCGTTATGAAATCCAACAAATACTCAAAGACCTTCTTCGATGGAAGGCCTGTGTAGTATGAAAACATCTTGTCATTGAAAAGACTCGCTTCATATCCTGGCTCTTGCAGTTTCTGCACGCGACCTTCCAAGCGTTCGTTCTTGATCATCAGCTGAGCATTCTGATACTTGACTTTGGCGATCAGAGCGGCTTGCTTCTCCAAATCACTCAGTGCAGGACGTTCACTGCCTGCCCTGCAGGAGCTTCTGGTGTAGGTTGCGCTTTTCCTAGATCTGGCCTCTCAGCTTCCTGCAGAACACTGGTCTGGTCTGTTGGCTGTGACCTCATGGACCCAGGTTCACGACAGCACGAATCTCGACCAGGCATGACTAATAGACACTGAGAAACCAAGAAAAACCTAAAGAAATCTCTATCTAAGAAAGCCTCCTTCACTGTGACCCTCGCATCGGTTCTCAGTGTGTTTGTGTTCTTTGCGCGGAAAATCGTTCCCCCAGCCGCATTTTGCACCAACGCCCGCGGCCGGTATTGCGTAATCTGGGAAACCGTCTATGGTCGATGTTGCATGCAAAGCTGCGTAAACCACGCACAAAGGGGCCCGCGCCGGTGTGCGGTTTGGTCAGGCCGTTTCCGCGCGTCAAAGTTTTGGCGCCTGTCTCAGAGGTTCCTGGTGTGATGAGATGATAGAGCATTTGTGGTACCTGTCCCAAAATGGCACATTGCCCTGCAGGTCTCTAACCCAAACCTTGCAGGGTACGATGACAATGACAGCCCCTAACCCAGACCTTACAGGGTCAATGACAATGGAAGCCGCGGGATTTGGAGACCTGGTGGATGCTTTGTTGGGCCTGAGGTGCTGGAGACAGGAATCAGCCCTCTTCCGTGGCTGTTGGTGGCATGCGCAGCAGAGCCTTCAGAGCACCAGTTCAGCCACTGTGTTAGAGGTATGTGGCCCTCTTTCCGTTGAGCAACATGGGATTGCTGTGCATGTAAAGGTAAGCCAGCGCGACTTTTTCTTGCATCCGCCTATCAAGCCGAGAGGTCTCCAGACAAAGAGATCGAACGCACGCAAGCTGAGCTAATCGAGTTTATTTTTTGTAGCTTAGACTGGCGTAACCACGGTAGCTTAATCTTCTTTCGACGCGCTGGCGAATGCTCTCCGTAAAGAGGTTGGGGGTCATTTCGGACGGCAAACTTGGTCGAAAATGTGTAACGAAGAGTTTTCCCTGGGGAAAAAAGTTTTCCACTGTGTCGTTCGTTCTTGATCGACTCCGTCAGTTTTCCTCCGATGCAGTTCTACAGGCGTAGCCATGGTGATTTGATATCTTTTTTTTTTTATGTGCAGACAAAGTTTACACATTTAGCCTTCGTGAAGACGTTTTGGTCATCCGGGACAGTCAATAAGGTCATAGAGAAACCAGCAATGAGATTCATCAGCAAAAACAAGGTTTGCACTGTCCAAGGTACGCAAGTCGCCATCATTGGCCGTGCACGATCGCAAACGTTAACCCCCTCCGTCTAGAAGGCTCGCTTCAGTTTCGCACACAAATCCATTCGATGTAATTTAGCAAGGACGGTGGAACGGAGGTTTTGCGAGTTCTTTTCCTAGTTGTGGTTTGATCTTATGAGTGAGTTAAGGTTTTCTATCGGGAGTGTGTTTCCTTGGCTTAATTGGCCATCTTTCAATAATGTCTCTACTCGGCAGACAGCGTCTGTGACTTTCTGTTTGTGTCCGGGTTGAACGCAGAAATGGGAGAACAGGCGGCAACCACATGTGCCCTTGAATGGCCTGGTTTTTGTTCTCGTACACATAGGTTTAACTGTTTCTTTTTGTTTGTCTGTTCTTGGCTTCACTTCCCCGCCATTTGGGTGTTTGGCGAACAATTTCAGGTATGTTAATATGCGGTACCGCAGCCGTTTTCTTCAAGAAGGCAACGGATTTTGACTGATGAAGCCGGAAGCTGCAACGGTACCGGTCCGCCAGCTGGATTTGCTAAGACCCATGCCAATCGAACGTGCTGAAGGTGCCATTGATCATAGTGACCTACAAGCAAGAGCGAGCTTACGCTTCCAATCCAAGCCGTAGATTTCAACCCAGCGAGCCGAAAGCTGGTAGGTAGAGGGAGAAGTAAGAAGCGCATCTTACCCGAGCAACCCGTGAAACTCACAAGCACTTCAGCTAGATGTGTTACATGATTTGTTACATGATTTGTTACATGATTTGTTACACTGAGGTGCAAAAGGAAAATGTGCTAAAGTTGTCTAATCTACTGTCTGACTGACCTGGCGAAAGTTGTATTTCAGCTGTTGGTGGATCATGGCATAGACCGGCAACATCAAAGGCCCTTAGCTCTTGTTGGTAGCCGTACTGATCACGAGAACCTGTACGTGACGAAAACAAAATGAAAAACTTCAACCTGTGAAAGGGTATCCTCTGATCAATCGAAATGCATTAATGTTGAAAAATGACGTCAATAGCTCGCACTAAACAAAAAACACTATCGTTTTCAGTCATTTGCTCTGCATCTTTGCAAGTTGATCTCCATGGGTGTTGTTTCTTGTGACCGTGAGACTAGTAATCGGGCAAAGAAATGAACTTCAAAGAAGAGGAGTGACCGCACGGAGACACACATTCGAAGACAATTCACTAGAGCTCATAGTCCGCGCCAAGACCGGGACTCAAACCTGCGGCACAAAATCAACTGCATGTACCAGACGAGAGTGACCCGGCTATCCGCTACGTGTTATCACGTCATCCTAGTTTCAAGGTCAGGCTATCTCGTCCACACGGGAGTCCACGGTGTGGGAGATGATAGTACCGACGGAGAACCGGACAGTTAGCACGTACAACGTGATTCGAACTGACCGGCCCCCGAAAGAAACGGGTCTACGCCGAGCTAGCGTGGTCAGCATAGGAAGAACTTGAAAGAAGAGGTGTGACCGGAGGGAGAAACACATTTGAAGAAAATTTGCTAGTCGGGAACTCGGAGCCTCAAACCCGGCCCAACCGCTTGTTGATACGGTAACGAGCCAGTGGTAGAGGGATTTGGGCCTGCTGGCGAAGAGATTATAATAGACGGTGACCGATGCGCCAGAAACTGGCGCATCAGTGTATGTCGCCTGCTAGGCTCACGCTGCGTTTGAAGGGTGAGCAACGAAGATGTATCCTGAGGTTCTGCGAGGGAAAATATCGTGGCACTCAGTTCTGCCTACCCGATTGGGCGAGATGCTCCTTTACCATATTTTTCTTCTTGCATTTAACGACCTGAAGCCATCTCACCAAGGTTCATGCGAAGTGGTCGTCAAGCCGCTTGTTTCGGATGGCGGAGCAGGTGACGAGCTAGAGCTCTTCGCCTCAAAAGCGCGAAGCTCTCAATGCTCGGCCTTATCGCAGAAGGAGACGGATGAGCAGTGTGCTTGCACGGAGATATACGGACGTAGACTGGCTGACCACCGGATGTGATAATGTAACAATAGGCCTTTCGCCGGTTACGTCACGCATGATAATCTGATTATGTCATCTGACCCTAATGGGTGCATCTGCACCCTCCCGATCGACGTCGGACGTCCGTTCGTGTTGTCCACCGTCTTCGTTCTGTTAGATCTCGTTGTTTCAACTTCCCACCATTGTTTGACCGCAGAAGAAGGCTGGTTGGCAGTGTGCGCCGTGGAGAACGACGTTTTGCTGTGCGAGGACGACATCCCAGGCGCGGCGTTGAAGGGTCGAAATCCCGGTTTGCAACTGCTCACCGTGCCGGAACTGAAGCACTGGCTTGCCTGTCGGGGAGCATCGCGGAAAGGACGGAAGGCGGAACTCGTGAAGAGGTTGGTCTGATCAGCCTTACAACGCCTGCCGTCCACTGACGGCCTCTGTGACTCAAGGCTGTGTTCTTTTTCCTTTCATTAGAGTATCGGACTACCTGGCGATAGGTCTCGATCGCGAGCTTGTCGACCCTGACGGCGGAGCAAATATTCAAAAAGAAATCACCAAACTTGCTTCTGCTGGTCGTGATTCGCTGCCTGATCTAGCTGATGATGGTGGCCATGGTAATCTGCCGGTGTTTCCCGCAGAAAACTCCCCCAAGTAGACGTCAGGTCCGTAGGAGCTGCTGGAGATGTTCTATTTTTCCCGCCTCCTCCCTGCCTTATTTGCTGAGGCACAGTGATAAGGGCACTGCCCAAAATCAATATATTTTGTCATGAAAGCTCTCTCTCTCTCTCTCTCTCTCTCTCTCTCTCTTTGTACATAGCCCATGCCCAAACGCATTGTATAAATTGTACATAGGACAACTCACGTGCAACAGTTGTGCACAATTGTCTTACGCAAGTGCTCCTTGAAAGTTCATCAACACACAACAAGAAAACATCAGTGGTTCCAGTATGTCAAACATGATGCATCTTCCTGTCTGCTTATCAGCTCAAAATTCTTGATGTGCTCCATCTTCCGCTCAACATGAATACGAACGGCCGCACTCTTCTTCGTGCTGGTAACGTCCTGCGAGATCATCTGCTTTTCGCCTTGCTTCATGGGAGGAATGTTCAGGCGCACCCCGACTGAGGCCAGCGGGTCTTGTATGTTAAACCCCTTGCCTGCCATGATTTAGTTCCCTTGCTCTAACAGCTAACGTAAGCCACTCTGTTCCGTGATACTGCAATCAGACACAGACCCCTCAAGTACAGGCGACACAAACATACAATGGCCGTGTGGTGCTATCCCTATAAGACATTTCACGGTGTTGTGACTTTTGTATCCTCACCACGTTGCAGACTGCCTGTCCAGAAAAGATGGCATATCGATAAAAAACTCGGTACAATAACAACAACACGTGTGGTAGTATAACACTTTTCGAAGCGAGCTGGCATCAATTTGTTCACCCTCTTCCTTGAAGCCACAGCGGCAAGTCCTGAAATTTCACGTCCATCAGATTGATCCAAGTGATTAAAATCTGCGATACAGTTGATGGATGAATCCCAAAGCGATCGGCCAAGTCCTGCAGTTTCAGGCCCAATCGCAAGCGAACCTTCAACAAAACAGAACAAGAGCAATGAAAACCTCTGTAGTTTGCATCTTTTTTCCTCCTTCCATTTGGCTGCAGAAAACTTTTTGGGCGGCCAATAGCTTGGCAACCAGGTTTGCCTGTGCAGCACTTGAAAAAGGCAAAGAACTTCTCTGTACAGTGTTGTTGTTCGCTTTAGAAAGGTGAAAAAAATCCCAGAACAGTCTGAGAAAGAGCCACTTGACATGTATCATAATAAATATATGCCTCTTTCAGCCCCTACGAATGTGTTCTTTCAAGGTAATACTGTTGTGCAAAACAAAGAAAGGATTATGTCATTCAAACGCACTTGTGCGTCTTGCCACTCCTGTGTAAATCTACCGGAAACTGGTGTACTAACAAGTGACGGACAAAGAAAAGGGCTAGAAGAAATCGCCTTAGCCAATGTCCTCCTTACCATCACAAGGAAAAAAACTGGTCAACTAGGGAGAGCTTCTGTGCTGGTGCTGGTTTAAGTCCGATCCGATCAACATCGTCATGGGCTGTCTCGGACCCTCTCCACATCTGCATGATCTGCAGGGCAGAACGTGCCAAATCTGTCTCAGCTTGCTGTATGTATTGATCATTCATTGATGCAAGACAAGTTGGCATCACTAAAAATACCCAGCTTCAACAAGTAAATGCTGGGGAGATTTTTTCACGTAGAGAGCAACTTCATTTCATGCGTCCGGTTGTGATATCGAAACCACACTGTGGCATGGCTAAATATTTGTGGCTGACCTTCTCAGAATACGTGTGCGGAGAATGAAACCAAAAACAGCTTGTTACAACAGGATAGAGACACATGCACACTCAGTCTCCATTCTCTTCAACATAAGAGTAGAGCATTCTCAAACAAACGTTGCCAAGAGAACTTCAGGATCGATTTCACTACCTTTGCACTCGGTTCCAGGTAGCTGAAGCACCTCACAAACATCAATTAAGAAGGATGCCGGTAAAGAAAGCGATCAACTTGTCGCTGCACTTGAAGCAATCCAGCTTGAAAGCAGTCTTGGCCAACTGTCGTTCCGCCTCCTGCAGACCGTCGCATCTCTCTTCCAGGTCTTTATATCTCAGTTCAAGTCGAGTGATCGTCTCTGCCTGCTCTGCTGTGCGGATCACCAAGTCGTCGTAGCAGTCAAAATGCTCATGAGAAGGGCTCACCCCTCTATCCAAGTCCGATTCGTCTTTCGTTGTCCGCTGTGCTCCGTGGCAGTCATAGTCTGCAGCAGCCGCTCCACCGCTGGCTTTCACCGTTTCTGCACTCGCCAAGGACTTTCGCTTCTTTTCTGGAACAGGTCCTCGAAGCGTCCGAGGCTTCCGCTTTTTCGTTGGGGTGCTGAAGGAGAAGATGGTCGGGGCGGCATCGTTTTTCAACGTCGTCCGCACCTGACGCGTTTTCTTCTCCGCGATCCACTACAGCAATCACTCGCTTCAATTGCAAAGTGCTTAGAGCAGACTTTGGTGTGATCGTTCACCGTAAAATGGGGGCCAACATCTCGTCGAACTCGCGTGATCCACAGCCGACGCATGGCATGGTCGTGCGGAAGGAATGAAACGATAATCCAGCATCGGATTCCTTTTGACTGTTTGATGTACAGTCAGGAACGCAGTATGTCTCAGGTTTGTGGGGCGGGCGGGCCATTGATCAGAAGATCACCAAGGAGTGCGGCCTGATTGCAAAGCCTCACCCCGGCATGAACGTCTTGGCTGACCGAGGCTTTACTGTTCAGGAGGAGCTGACAGAAAAGGGAGTTGAGCTCCTCATTCAAAGCTTTTTGAGGCGAGATCGTACCCAGCTGTCTGCAGCGGAAGTCACGTCCACACGCAGGATAGCAGAGGCAAGGATCGAACGAGCCATTGAGCGGATCAAAGAGTTCTGAATCCTCCAAGGTGATGTGGATTTAACATCGGTGCATGGGTTGGAACAGTCATTCCAGGCTTGTGCTTTAGCTTACAAACTTTCAGGCTCCGATTGTCAAAGATGTCGTTCTGGTGGAGTGACAGGCTTATTCCTCACTTTGGCATATATAGAGCCGGTGACTTGTGTCTTTGATGCAGTTGGTCTTTGGGTCTTTACTGAGAGGGCCTAGAGCACTGAGGCTGGTTGCAGCTGGTAAACTTTGCCTGGCTAGCAATTTTTCATTAAATGCAACATCGGACTTCAATGACATGATGGACAGTTTTGTTTATTTCCTCTCATGCTTGCTTAATTCACTTGTTGTGTTGTTACTAGTGCTGCTTGCTGGCTGTTGTTTAAGCTCTTGGTGCAGTGTTGCATTTTCATTGAGAATATGCGAAGTATATAGCATATCAGTAAAGGCATCTAGTAGTAATGACAAGACAAGAGAATACATTTTCAAACACAGTGGTATGCAGGAAAGGAGCTGGGAATGCATCCATAAGCATGAACACATTACAAACGTCATGTTTGTGCTGATAACAGACACTACATTGTGGACTACGTAGCCAACAGCCACCACCCCAACACAAACAACAAGTTCAATCTTTAGGTACCGGTGCTGCATTCACCATTTGGTGAGACATACGTACAAAACATAGTGTTGCACATGAAGAAAGCACATGAACACCGGCATGTATACACACGCAGCATGCACACACACACACACACACACATACACACACACACATACACACACGCACGCACACACACCCTCACACTTCTCTTCTCATCTGACACACTTTAGCATGCATACACATGCGACAGACACACGCATGTACAGAAGGTGGCAGCAGTATACATAGTGTGAAAAAAAAAACAGTCACTGCCGCACCATTAGTTATTTCGATGGTGCCGCAAAGTACTATCAGGCGATGACAAAGAGTGACAGCAGTGTCTCAGGCAGGCAAAAGCTGCTTGTTTCGCTTGATCCGCCTGGTGCAACGTAGCGCTCACACAAGAAAATAACGCTGCTGAGAGCTGCCTCCCAAAACTGAGCGTTGAAGCGATTACGCTGAACAAAGGTGCTTAGGCCATGCACAGTGCTGGTGAAGACAACAAAATAATCCATTTCAGACTGGTCACAGCCATCTGCATCTTCACCTGACTGTAATATTGGTGGTTAGTCTTGAGCTACAGACCGTGCTCACCCTCCACTAGAATGAAAGCCTTCCTATCACCAACTAAATCAATGACCGGTAATGTAGAGACAGGACACTTGATTTCCAGCAGGCCTGGGCTGTCCTTGGTGTCGTCGAACATTATGCGGTCTGGACTAGCGGTGAGATTTGACACATCACTATAAACAAACAGACCGCATTCTGTGACACTGACAGTGTTGTCAAATCACGCCAGGTAGGTGTCACGGGCGACGGGTTCTGTCCAGCGGCCATGCTGACGCAACTCTTCCTCCCGAAGTGGTGCACACGTCGTGCCATAGCCAAGGACGCTGGCGACAAGCTTGTCTGGTGCAGTACTAGGCTTCTGTGTGATGACACGGTGCACCATGGACGCAGTGATTCCACCAGTCCGTTCCATCATCCACTTGGGGTTGGCACTCTGTCCACGAGTTTCCTCTTTTAAACTTTAGTGCTCAGTGTCACTCAGTTTGAGGGCACCTTGGACACGGGTGAGAGCATCCTGTAGGTTTTCTGCTCCCTCTTCTTCGTTATCTGGAGCAGCTGTGACACCAGCCTGGCTGCGCACCATGTCGACTCACTCACTCAGCAGTCGCTTCATTTCCGTCGATGTCACTTCCTCCACATCTGACTCCATGGTGACTCTGCGGCAAGCGATCAGCGTAACGTTGTCCTCACCGACAATGTCCGGCAGAGACTTGGCACCAGCAGCTGATGGTGTCCAGCCCGTGGCATGCCGTTCAGCATCATACAGATGGTGGAGAAACCTACAATCATGGATTGTGCGCAGATCCAACTTCAGCTTTTTGCGAGCCTGTTCAACAACAGGCCTGTCAAATGGGTGGCGGGGGTCATATTTCGTGATGCCAGTCCGAGTCCATCGCTTCTTCTTCCGACCTGCAGCCGAGGCCTTCTCCATCCATGGTAGCTGGGATGAAGGTTGTGATTCCACTTTCTGCACAAGTGGCTTGGACGACGCGCAAATCTGCTCAGTCACCGAAGGGCCATTAAAAGTGATCGATAGCCGCGAGCACAGAAGTCCTCCAAGGAATACAGCAGCCCAGCCACGTGGGAGCCTGCTTGTCCCAACCCAGAGACATAGCGACAGTGAGCTCCATAACACAGTGGCATGGACCGGTCTATGCAAACGACGCATTTGTATGCGCTCTTGCAGGTATCCTGGGAAAGCCTACACTTAGCGCGATTAAAGAAAAAATGTGTTCCTTTCTCCCACAAGTTCAGATCGAAGTCGTGCCATGGCGCTCGTCGAGGAGCTGGTACGCCCTCAACTGTTTATAAGCTTGGAGGCTATCTTGATCAAACTCCTTGTCAAGACTGTTCAACAGGTAGTTGTGAACAGAATCAAGCGTGAAGTGGGGAAGCTTGCAGAGCGCTGACACCGACCAACCCGATGTGATTCGGGTGAATGATGGCAGCTTTGCTCACGCTTAACGGACGTCATCAGGCGGAACCACTGCTTTCTCCACACTCTCCGACGTACCACTGGTCTCACTCTGCTGACCTTCTCCGGATGTCGACAACTCAAAAAAGTTTCAAACTATCTCCACCAAGTCTTGCTTGGTGACGCGACCAGCGAAGGCGATATTGTGGCGCTTGCACTAGGCTCTCAGTACAGCCATGCTCAATCCCTTTACCTCAACAAACGATGGTGGGCGAAAAAGACGGTCACAGACGATTCACAAGAGGGGTATTCCATGATAGCGAAAGGAAAAGAACTGTTACAAGGTCGAAATGATCCGAACTCGAACGAAAAAGAAGATAACCGGGCGATGAAGATACATCTTTCGAACTTTGCAGGTGGCAATCCCTTGACGTCACGCGTGGGTCGTTGCCATGGACTACCACCAAACGTGAAAAAGGTGTATATAGGATGTTGACATTGTTGAGTTCACATCCATTTATCTCTTATACAGTACTCTTCCTTCAAGGTATGTCCTCAAGCACAGCCTTGAAAGAAACCGTAAGTTACGATAGCGGACAACCAATCGGACTGCATACTAACGGTGTACCTTGGCTCTAGAAACACAAATGCAAGGACCAACTGGCGTAGGAACCGCACAAATAAGTATATATTTCACACGGGTGTACTGTACCACACAACAGGACAGAGAAGATGTCTGAGCGCTGTGTGTTGCACCATACTCCGCGTGATGCTAATCTGCTAGCTCGTCCAGAAAGCTGGCTTCAGCCGGCCTTATGGTGCTCCTGTCAACCAAATTATAACTTCTAATGATCGACTTGTTCATTGTTAAGTGCTGCCATACATCCGTCAACTCAACATCTTTGTCAGGCCTGCGGTGATATTCCGGTTGAAAGGAGAGAAGAAAAGAGGAAAAGATGCCAAGGGAGAGGGCTCGAACCTACGGCGCCATCACCTAGCACATCCGGAAAACCACAATCGTAGCTGCTCTACCACTCGGCCAAATTAAAAAGTTGGCTTCGTGGAGCGCTATAGGTCTTCCGACTGCACACGGTTGTCCCACTGGGAGGGGTAGGGTGGGGAGGTGGGGGAGAAAGAACGAGACGGAGAAGAGAGCAGCCTGACTTAACGGCGCTAGGAAGAAAGGACAGCAGCCAAATAACGGCGTTAGGAAAGTACTTTTCACGAAACAAAGACAGAAAGAAATTCTGATTGAAAGGAGAGAAGAAAAGAGGAAAAGATGCCAAGGGAGAGGGCTCGAACCTACGGCGCCATCGCCTAGCACAGCCGGAAAACCACGATTGTAACTGCTCTACCACACCGCCAACTTAAAATGTTGGCTTCGTGGATATTCCGTAGGGCTCCGGTAACGCCCATAAGAAACGAACGTACAATTCCTGAAGAAAGCTCACATAGCCGAACGAATACAACGGCCATTTCCCTCCTCACACATAGCTCTCGCCATTTGCAGATTATGACAGTGATCGAATAGGGTACTACAGCCAAGCATACCACAATACCTGTACCTCATGCACTGCAGTGACGAAACGATTACATAACCAACTATACCAGAGTGCTAATGATACGCACACAGACGGGAATGCCGGAAAACGAAGGTGGGTGTCAGCTAGACTTGTGCTAGCACTTTTCTAAAAACGTTTCGGCGTATTAAGTCTTTTGACAAGGGGGCCAATGTGTCTTCAAGGCCGGGGATGGCGTAATGCACCGACACGTTCCTGACAACTCTTCATTTTTAATTCATTCCAGTTGACTCCCTCTTTGTCTTACCCCCATGTCTATGTAAAGGAAAGTTTTAATTGTCCTGTCAAGGCCAACGTCATGCAGGCGAAATTCGTGTGGAGACATTGCTGCTGTTGAATCCCATCCTGACTCTCACGTCGTTTCAAGGCTAATTAATCAGACCTGAGTGTTATTTCTTCCCAGTACGTATCGTCTACGTCAGGTCAAGTGAAGTTTTCGTCCTTCATCGAAGATCTACCTTTTAAGGGTGGAATAAGCATGGACTTTGCGATGGAATAATCTCCAGGAGTAAAACAGCTACATACATCGACAGTCAACCGAGGTGTTCAGATGACATTATCCTTCAAGAAAGCCTTTCGGATTTCCGTAACGTAGTTTTGCCCTACTTAACACGTGGTACTACCTTGCACGTGACCACAGATTTTGTGTGCCGGAATTGGAGGAAATATTACAATATTCACCAGTTTCATGAAAGAAACCCAAAAATAGTAACCTACAACAAACTCTTCTAGGACACTAACTAAGACTAGAAACACAAGCTCGAACTGAGAGGGGCTACTGAAACGTTGACTCACGATGAAAAGACTGGATCTGCCCGCCTACTGTACTAAGAGCCTTGGATGAATTTTGCGTCATCGGAAAAGGAGCATGCTTCCGGTGGGAGAGAACGATGTTTCACCCGCTTGGCTTCCTCAGCTTCAATGCATTCTGATGTTCAACTGCTGCTTGATCTCCCTCCTTACTCTCCGGCCTGCGACCTGCTCGCCCATTTTCTCCCCTTTTATCAAGACCTCGTTCAATGTAGGCACTGGTCAGGCTTGGGCCGGGGAAAGTGGACTTTCACAGGCTTTGGTCTTCCGCGAAGTGGTCCGGACTCATTGCAGCTTCCGTAAAAGCACTTGCCTGGGCATGTGCCACTTTCACTGAAATTGGCCGGCAAGGAAAACAAAGAAGTCTACTGTGTGCGCGTGTGTTTTGGCACTGCTGCTGCCAGTAAACAGTATTGGAGGGAAGTTAAGGTGGGAAAAGCCCCGAGAAACTACTAAGGAAGCTCAAGCTTTCACATAATAGTTCGGGAGAAGAGAGCATCTATACGGGAAGGAGGGGAGCCACGAGTTGAGACGTTCTCCCTCGTTGCCTGTGTTGTTGCAGTATCGGTCCAAATGAGTGTCTGGCCGCAAGGCTGCCCGCCCGATAAGATTCATGAAGACGATCAGGACGGAAGGACCCTTGAAGTGCCCAAGTGTGTTATTTTGACCAATCGGTTCAGGTTACAAAGCCAACTTCACTGGTGAGAAATTTGGGATGTCTGGATCTCGTAATTTATGTTCATCTGGATTCATAATTTTCAGAGAAGAAACGGTGTTGGACGGTTTTGGCCCTGGGGCCAGTAAACAGAAACTTGAGGGAGGGGAAGGGGCGAAAGCCAGGAAAAGCTATCACATGAAGATGAAGGGAGAGCTTGAGGG
>JAOWAR010047009.1:0-13151 GCA_028571005.1 Clathrina lutea
TTGGCGAAGCGTATGAGTTGACTAATGTACACCCCATACGTTGGCATGCACGGAACGTTACCATCGAGATGTGGATAGTTATGGATCGCAAATGGGAAATCATCTCACTTGTCATAAAAAGACATCACTAACCTACCATCACGAATTTCGACTAAGCGATCCAAATGTGCTACTTTCCCCTCAGCTAGCGTCGTGTCCTTTAGGGTAAGTGTGTGTGTGTGTGTGTGTGTCTGTGTGTCTGTGTTTGTCTGTGTGTGTCTTTATCGAAGAATAGGTGACTGCACGGTGAAAAACACATTCGATGAAAGTGTGTATTAGCTTAAAAAATCCGTGCCGAGACCGGGACTTGAACCTGCTGCACCAAATCGCGTAGCAGACGAGAATCACCTGACTATCCGCTACGACATCACGTCATCCTCAAAAAAGGATGGGCGATGGCGCACTGAGCTTCTAGGTCAGGCTATCTCGTCCGAACGGGAGTCCACGGTCCGGAAGATGGTAGTGGCGACAGGATAGTCGGAACGGTTAGCACGCCGGTAACACTATTCGTACCAACCGTCCCCCTGAAAGAACCGGTCAAAGACGAGCTTAAGCGGAGTGAGTATCGAAGAAGAGGTGACCGCACGGAGAACACATTCACACATTCGATGAAAGTTTGTATTAGCCCAAAATCAATGCCGAGACCCGGTCGAATCATGTGACGTGCTCACCGTCCAGCTATCCTCTTGCTGCTACCATCTTCCCGACCATGGACTCCCGTGTGGACGAGATAGCTTGACCTAGAAATTGCGCCATTGCCTATCCTCTTTTTGAGGATGACGTGATGTGGTAGCGGATAGTTAGGTAATTCTCGTCTGCAAGGTGATATGGTGCCGGAGGTTCAAGTCCCGGTCTCGGGACGGATTACAAGCTGATACAAACTTTCATCGATTATGTGTGTCTTTGCTTGTTTGTGTTTCTGTGTATGCGTGCTTGTGTTTTGTGTGTGTGTGTGTCTGTGTGTGTGTGTGTGTCTGTCTGTGTCTGTCTTTGTTTGTGTTTGCCTTCTTCGGTTTTTGTGGGTGGGTGTGCGTTCGTTTGTTTGCGGGTTTTTTTGTGTGTGTGTGTGTGTGTGTGTGGGTGGGTTGGTGTGTGCGGGTGTTGGACAGTTTTTGGTGTAGGTCAAGGTGTACATGTGTGCTTATGTGGGGGCGTGTGTGTGTTTCTGAATGTGTTTGTGTAGGTGTGTGTTGGTGTGACTGTGTGTGTGTTATGGTGTGTAGGTGTGTGGATGTGTTTGGGTGTGTGTTTGGGTGTGTGTGAGTGTGTTTTGGTTTTTGTCGGTGTGTGTAGGTTTGTGTGGGCGTGTGTTGGTGTGCGCAGGTGTCGTTTGGTGTGTTTGGGTTTGTGTTGGTGTGCGTGGATTAGTGGGGTTTGTGCTTGTGACTGTGGGTGTGCATGGTCTGTGTGGGTGTGTCACTGGGTCTTTCGGGCCGTGTACCTTCGCTTTTGTGGGCCAAACGCAGACGTTTATCTCGTCAAACATTTTGCTCTTGTTTCGAAATTCGCTCAAAAGCGGGGGATATGCACGTCTACTCCGTCGCAGGACCTTGGGGAGCAGTCGGGGTGGATTACGGCCAGTGGTGGCCTTCTTTTTGTGTGTCTGTTGGTGCGTCTGGTCCCTCTCTGTGTCTATGTTCCAGTGTGTCTGGGTGTCTGTGCGTTTGTGTGTCTGTGTGTCCGTGTGTCTGTATATCAGCGAGTCTGTGGGTCTAAATTGTTCTTGTTAGGTGTGTGTGTGTCTTGGTTGAAAGACTTTTTAGATCCAACTCCTATGATAATTTCAAACAAGGTTAAGAACTGTGTTTCTATCGTTTTTATTCCTCACTTCGCGTCCTAAGAACTTCTACTCTTAACCTTCTTTGAGTGTGTCATGTGTGTGTGTGTGTGTGTGTGTGTGTGTCTGTGTCTGTGTGTGCCTCTGTGTGTGTGTGTGTGTGTGTGTGTGTGTGTGTGTGTGTGTGTGTCTGTGTCTGTGTGTGCCTCTGTGTGTGTGTGTTTTTGTGTCTGTGTGTGTCTGTGTGTGTGTCTGTGTGGATGTGTGTCTGCGTGTGACTGCGTTTCGGTGTCTGTCTGTGTGTATCTGCTGGTGTCTGTGTTTGGCTGTATGTGTCTTTTCCTCTCTGCATGTGTCCGTGTTTGTCTGTTTGTGTCCGTGTGCGTCCATGTGTGTCTGGGTCTGTCTGTGTGTCTGTGTGTGTAAATTTGTTTTGGTGTATTTTTGTCTGTGTCTGAATGTATGTGTGTGGGTTTTTTGTTTCTGTGTTTGTCTGCGTGTGTCCTGGTCTGTGTTTGTTTCAGTGTGTCTTCGTTTGTCTGCTTGTGAGATAGTATAGGGTGATGGTGACCAGTTTTCGAAAAGAAATGGGTTGTGGTGATCGACATGTCCTCGTCCTTTGCCCCTGCAGGTTAGGCGCCAAATTGTGGCACAGCTCTGAGAAGTGGGCCTTGCTCATGCGAAAATTATTGTGCCAATCTCCGGGATCGACAACATTCTGTTCGAAATTGTCCCACCAAAGACTTTTCCTACCTGGCCGAACCCAGCAACTGCGTTTCCTGCATATAGCAGGCTGAGCAGGTCGAGCAGGTCGCTCCAAACTGTACATGCGGACGAGTGCTTGCAAACAGCGTCTGTGGTGTACTTCGTTGAGGGCCATCAAAGCAAAGCAGCACTCTGCATTTGCCAACACACCGACAGGACGGCAATAAGTCCCACTAGCAAATGTCTTTGTCATTGTGCAGTCAACCTGTCTGCGCGCAAGAGAGAAGCGGAAGGTCTGCAAATCTAGGCTGTAGATTTTGACAGCAAGAGGGAACAAGCAAAGCAGCGGCCAATGCTTCGTTTGCAGTATTGCGTGGACCCCATATTTCATTTCCATGACAACAACCGGAGACGCCCACAAGAAAGCGTTTCGCCTTTTTGCGTCAAAACTCGACAGAAACGTTCCACCGTTTTAATGTAAACGCCCCTAAACGACAGAAAAGGCGAAAATGTTTCAATGTAAACGGGGCTTGAGTGTGAGAGATCTGGACAAAAATGAAAGGGGAGCCCTCGTCCTTGGGGCACTGCAGTCGTGTCGCTATGATGAGGATCGGACAGCCAAAGGGAAACCCCCGGCGGAAATCAGCGTATGCATACCAGTTTGATGGGCGTCGAGTGTGCGCTGCTGCATTTCGGCCAATTTATGACTTGGGGCAACATCAGTTAAAACCTTCAAGACGCACCTTGCGGAGAATAGGCCAGTACCTCGCGTGCATGGCAATGTGCACAGGAAGCCAAAACATGCTTTGACTTTTGAAGAAATCAAGTTTGCTGTGATGTTCATTCAAAACCACGCAGAAGGTTACAGCATATCAAACCTCGCACCCTTCTAAGGTCCTGCTGGAGATCCTCCTATCTTTTGGCCGCTGCTGAGAACTTTGAAATGGTGCAGTCGTTGTATGTTGCCAGCTGCCTTGAGGCCCCTGTGAGGAGCATGGGCATGGGTGGTCATGGATCATTCTGCTGTAATGAACAAGGCACACGTGGTGAACGGTAACGAGATGTGGCGAGGGTGGGATTCCTTTCTAGCCAAGTACTTCATTCCGTGTACAGAAGAGTCAGCATTTTCGCTTCGACAGCAATTCTCTAGGTGAAGTGTTCGTTCGCGACAGCGCCGATGGAGTTGAAGCTGCTGTGCAGTTGCTGAAGAAGAATGTAACAATAGCTGACATTCAAAGCGCTGTTCTGCCTGCCATATTGCCATCCGGAGGCCTCAGCATGGACCACCAGCAGTATCTGTACAAGTAAATTCATCCCGATGTTCTCCCCTTTGTACCAAACATTCAGAGATTGCAGAGGAAGCTGCTGGTGTAGAATGGATGCTACTGATGTTGTCTAAATCTAATTTCTTTCTGCAATGTTAATTGTAGATTTTTGCAACTGAGAGGAATGATCTGCACTCGACACAAATCTTTCAAGTCTGAATAGAAAGTTCATGTGGAAAAGGAGGTTTTGTCAACAAATTCATGCCAATTTTTTTCGATTTTAACTCTTAAATTCTGGGAGAGGTTAGAGATGATGTGCTTTTAAATCGGTAAGGGTGGTGGGAAGGATGTGTTTTGCTTCACATTCCAATTATTCAAATCCTTGGGAAAATTTCTAGAAAATATGGCCAACACGGCTTAAACCGGCATAACTCGGCAAAGACGCAATATTTTTTTGAAAGGGTTTTCAGGAAAGTGCTCAGATTTGTTTAACCTAGCTTGCGAGAGGATAAACAGAAAAATAAAATTTCGACGTTAGGTACATTTTCTCAGGTTAACACACATGTCGCGAGGGACTATAACAAGTTTGATAAGGGTGGACGCCTGCATTTCTCTAGTGAGCGTGTACCTTAACGGAAAGGAGGAGCTCGTCACTTATCTTAGATACTAAAAAGACCACGTTTGAGTACTTCTTTTTGTGCAAGGCCTTCCCTGCCTTTAATTCCCTGTTTGCTCTTGCACACCAGCCAGTAGTAGTGTAACCCCATACACGTTTCTCGCGTGTAACTTTTCCAGGACAGGCCAAATGCGGCCCATCATTTTCCCTCTCTCCCGCAATGGTCTAGGATCTCTGTGATAACCCTACAAGGTTCGTGGTGCCGCCTTTTTTCTTGTCAGTGGCAGTGATGCAGTATGCAGAATTGGGCATTTCGGTCTGCACAAATCCAAATTTTCTGCTTCTTCGGCATCCAGCCTTTTCTCCCAGAGTTTGTTACACCTCATCAATTTTGACATTACAGAAATGTCTGGGACAGTTGAAAACCCAAGAAGGCAAGACCTTTCAAGAGCATAGAAGATAGCACCAATGTGCTTGCAAGTTGCTCTTGGCCCAAGACCAGCAGGACAGGCACACTTTGCCTGCATGACATCACTGATGAAAGACTCGGAACACTCAGCAGCCAACTTTACAACATAGCTACCATTTTTCATTTTGAGGATGTAAGCCAACTCGTTGGCTTGGACAAAGAAAGGGTTCGTCCCTGTGTGCCGAGGGCAGTAGACTTTGATTTTTGACACATCTCCTTTGGCAAAAAGGCTGTATGCCTGGCCTAATGATTAGACATCACCTGCAGGGAGTTTGTCTTCCAGAGGTCTTTGCACGAAGTACCTCATGATCGTGTTGATCCTGAAGTTTTGCAAGTAAAGTCGCCCGTCGTTCAGAGAGATCCGGTTTTCATCGGGCCATGACGGTAATCAAACTGAAAGATCCTTGATAACCTCCTGTGTAGTGGCAGCGTACTTCCTCTGCAAGCCAGGGTTGACTCACAAGAACATAAAAGCTCTGAAAGAAAAAATGAGACATGCCGATTATGGCATGCCATTTACCGGGTTGAGGAAGAATTCAAAGAAGAAAAAAGATGACAGAGAAAGCAAAAAAAGGAAATGCAAATTTAAGAAAAGTAAACGAAATAGAAAACTTCAAAAACAACAAACATCCGTCAGTAAGAGCAAAGCCCGACGTTCAAAGACAAAGAAAACTTTCAATACTTACCTGTTACACAGATCCTGATTTCACCCGATTTCTTAAGGTTATGCTCCTAACTAAAAAGGCAACATTCTTTCGAATCGGACAACATATGGACATGCTTTCATTTTCGCCAGGGACGTTGCAATTGTGACCATTGGGCACATTCCTTTTTCAGCGCGAGAACTGGCCTCTTCCTCCATGCTGGAAGGATACAAACTCTATCGGGAGCAAGCAGGCAACACAAGACTGTATGTTCAGCTACGACAAGACGCCAGTTTCGGCTGCAGAGGTTCCTTCGACAACGTTTGTCGCACAATGCGGGATCAATCCTAATTGAAGCTCCCCTGCAGCAATGGTTGCTACGCAAAGGGGACTCCACAATTTTATTTCTCATACGTCCCAGTGATCTGCTCGTGCCGGCCTTTTTCCGGCTGATGATGAATGGTTCTACCGACCAAAGCAGCTGGACATAAACGGCGAGGATGTCGGACCATATAGTTTGTCATCAAGGGGTTCTATTTTCTTTCTTTTTCCTTTTCTTTCTTGGATGAGCCCCATTTGGGAGAGGTCGAGCCGGCTGTCGAGCAAAGAATGAAAAGTCCTATCCTCTGCGATCGATTGATCTATCGTAGAGGACCTTGGCTCAGATTTTCGAAATATCAAAATTGTCTAATTTGTAAAGCACCGAAGGGGCGTGTAGTTCGGATCTGAGTGTGTCTTTTTTTCTCGTTTCTATAGCACGCTATCTTACAACCGGTTTGATCTAGTGCCACAGGGCATCTTCGATAAGTTCACCACGCTCTCTGTTCTGTAAGTACGTCTTTTGGACGGTTGGCAATCCATAGTGGTAGATTGCCACATGCAGGCGTAAGTAGCACAGGGCTGTTCTGGGTTGTTTTGATTTGGAGACATTTTTGACAGTTTCAAAGTTCCGCATGTAAGAACAAGATAAGATTTTTTCCCTTAACGTCTTTGGTACGTTGATCGAGCTGTCAATCTGTGCGTGTAACTTTTGGACGGTTTTGGATGGACACTTGCGTAGATGAGACAGGCCTGTCCTTCGCACCTGTTGCGTCGGCACTCATTGCTGGTCTACACACTCCTTGCTGCGTTGCCCTGAAGTCGTCTTGTCCGTTTCGAACCTTTTCTGATCCTTTAACAATACTCTTTTCTGTGTAGGATAATGGTTAAGTGTGAGGTATGACTTCCGAGTCTGATGTCACTGCGAGCTACTGGGCTGTGTGACCGAGAACAATTTTCAGCATCTCAAAGTTATCTCATTATCAAGAAATGCAAAAGAAGATCTTGGTTGGTTCTCTCTTTATCTGATGTGGATTCTATTCCTTTTACAGCAATCTAAGTAAAAACAACTTAACAGCCCTGCCCAATGGCATCTTTGACAAATTGACCACACTGTCAAAACTGTGAGTACAAATTTTGGACAGTTCACAATATTTGGTGTTTTTTGTAAGTTAGTTGGAGCACAGTGCTATCCTTCGCAACTGTTCTGTGGCCAGGTATAATTGGTCTTTTTTTCCTTGCTGCATTGCTCCGCATTGGCGTTGTTTCCTCCAAACACCTCACTTCGAAAGTTCTTTTTTTCTGTACGCTTGCTGCCTTGCACGATCCAATGGGAGTTAAGAACGAGAGCGCTGGCCAGTATGATACGTTTTTTGGCGGGAGCCACCTCCCATTGCTTTATGGGACTTCCTCACTCCTAACAATGAACTTCAAGCTGGATGGGGTATTCTTTGTGTCACCCATTGTCCGGTTGAGAGTGAATTGCTCTGGCCGACCAAAATAGCTTGACTAAAACAGTAAGCAGATCGGACAGGACTGCCTTTTTTCACTGCGTTTTTCTTTCTTCTCCATTTTTTAGGAAGAGTTGAAACGTGTCGGTTTTGTCCGGCCGACCCTGGCGAGCTCTTCCCGACCAGGGAAGCTTACCAACAAGTGTTTGCAGATTTGGTGTGGGCCTCTTTTTCCGACTGATATGGAATTGTTCTACCCAACAAAACACCTTGACCTACCGGGGATCTCGTTGGACAATTTAGCTTCTAGGTGCGGCGTTTTTTTTCCAGGGCTGTTGAGCAAAAATCAAAAGGTCCAATCCTCCTAGCTTCGATTGATCGATTGGACCGGCGCCAACCTAGTCTACCTGACAGCTCAGCTCCTGTGTGCGCGTCTTACGCGTTCGAGGGCGGAAGTCCGCATGCCAGGTGCACGGGGAAAGGAACACCTAATTGCGTAAAAGACAGCTCTTGCCGACCAGGGGAGTTCGCAAAACGTCCTGTTTGTGACCGTCTTTTTCCGATTGACGATGACTGGTTTTACTCAACCACGGCAGCTGGACATAAACGGTGAGCAGGTCGAACCGTAAAGTTTTCCATGATAGGGTCCCTTTTTTTTCTTGGATGAAACCCATTTTAGACAAGGCAAGACGGCTGTTGAGCAACAATTAAAAGTCCGATTCTCTGCGATAGATCGAACAATCGATCATGGACGACCTTGGCTGCTTTGAACTAAACAGATTTTCGAAACTTCAAAGTCGTCTGATTTTAGAGTACCGAAAGAACATGGTAGTTCCTTGTCTCTGAGTTTGTCTCCTTTTTCCTGGTGTCCACAGTACGCTAAATAAAAACCGTATCACACAACTGTCAAACAACCCATTCGATAAGTTAAGAAAGTTCTTTCCTGTACTACTGAGCTACGTTTCTTGGACAGTTGGCCATCTACAGCGGTAGATAGGCACAAGCGTAGGTAGCACAGGTTCGTTCTCGGTTGTTTTGATCTGGAGAGATTTTGGACATTTTCAAAGTTCCGTATGTAAGAACAAGATAAGAATATTTCCCTCAGCGTCTTTGGTACTTTGACCGAGCTGTCAATCTGTGCTAACAACTTTTGGACGGTTTTGGATGGGCGCTTGCGTACGTGACACAGGCCTGTCCTTCGCACCTGTTGCGTCGGCACTTATTGCTGGTCTACACGTTCCTTGCTGCGTTGCCCTGAAATCGTTTTGTCCGTTCCGAACCTTATGTCTCATCCTTTGACAATACTCTTTTCTGTATAAAACAATGGTTGAGTGTGAGGTATGATTTTCGAGTCCGACATCACTGCAAGCTGCTGGGCTGTGTGACCGAGAACAATCTTCAGCATCTCAAAGTTATCTTATTGCCAAAAAATGCAAAAGAAGATCTTGGTTGGTCCTCTCTTTATCTGATGTGGATTCTATTCCTTTTACAGCAATCTAAGTGAATGCAGCTTAACAACCCTGCCCAATGGCATCTTTGAGAAGTTGACAAAACTGTCAATACTGTGACTATCAATTTCAAAAGTTCACTGTATGCGGTGTTCTACGTAGATTTTCATAGGCGTAACGAGCACAGGGCATCATTCGCACCTGCCCTGTAGCCACTGATCATTGGTCCCATGTGGCTTGTTGCAATGCTCCACATTGGCCTTGTTAGCTCCCAAAACCGTGATTTCTAATTTTTCTTTCTTTATATTGTCATGTCTGAGCTTGAAGTATGATTTTGGAATCCGGTGTCATTGCGGCATATTGGGTTTCTTTAACCTTGAGGCACTTTTGACATTATTTTATAGTGATCTCGTCGTTAAATGTGAAGAGAATACATCTGCTACTTCTCTCACTTTTTCCCATTCCCACAGTCTTTTAAATTATAACAAATTACCAACTCTCAGCCCCACTATCTTCGATAAGTTGACCGGGCTGTTAACTCTGTGAGTACATATTTTTGACAGTTTTGGGGTTGGCACTTGTGTACCTAGTAAAGGCTTGTCTTTTGCACCTCTTCCATGACAATTTTTTGCTGGTGTACAAGCTCCTTGCTGCGTTGTTCTGCAGTGATATGGTTCATTCCGAAACCCATTGTCGGATCATTTCTAAAGACGATGCTCTATTCTCTAAAGGATGACGGCAGGGTTTGAAGTTTAATTGACGAGTCCAATATAATTGCATGGTACTGAACATATACAAAGTAATATGTTGCTTCCTCCTCTCTGTATATCTTACCAACTGTATTCCTTTTGCAGCGGTCTACGACACATCAGGTTACAATACCTGCCTGACGGTATCTTTGATAAGTTGACCAGCCTGTCAGAACTGTGAGTACACGTAGTGTACTGTAGTAATTCGAAAATTGACACACGCGTAGGGAGCACAGGGCCCTACATCACACACGTTTCGTGGCCTGTGGTCGCTGGTCCAAATGCACCTTGCTGTCTTGCTCTGCAGTGGTTTTGTTTGCTCCAAAACACATCGGCTTATCCTTTCCTGTAAGAAAGGTCTTTCCATATCGAGTCGATCCAGTGAACTTTTCAGGTTTCCATACTGGCCGGATCCTGATCATGCGTAATCAAAATTGTTCATTCGTGCATTCGTGTATTGTTATCCTGCGCGTGATGCATGTGAGATCACGTGATGACCGTCCATGCATAATGACTGCGACATGTGGCGCTGCGTGTGGCTTCACTATATGCGGTCGCCATGCTGGGGTTGAGATCTGCCACAAGTACGTCAAGGTGTGAAGCACGTGCGCACGACGACTCGGTTTCAGCTGGTTTCTTCTCGTTCGGATAACGACGATAGCCACTGGACGCCACTTCAACGCCCAGATATTTTGAGGGTAATTTTTTGAGCCTTTGCCTTTTTCTTTGTGAGTACGCACAGCTCAGGAGCCTTTTCTATTCATCGCAGAGTTTAGTGAATCAGCATGTCGGCTTCGAAGCGTCCGTCCAATTCGTCTGAGACGAATGAGAGTCAGGAAAACGACTTCTTCTTTTTACCATGACGGCGCAAGTGATCAGCAGGGACTGTGGCGATTCAGTCGGCCGCGTGCATCGCGCTGGGAAGTGCACACATCATTTTGCCGAACTTCGCAGAGCCCATGCCCATGCTCGAGTTCCCGGACTGAAAAGTGGCCGGCAGATCAACTCGATATGCTGGTTTAGGTTCATGTCTCTGTGATTGAGGTCTCATTTCGGAGTTCGATCTCGTCTCAGGTGATTTACAGGCCGCTGTCAGGACCGTAGGGACTGGAGGTGGTTCCACAAACGATAATTGCCACCGTCAGACCTGTAGAGAATGTAGGTGGTTCCACACAGCTTAATTGACGCCGTCAAGCCTGTAGGAATTGTATGTGGTCCCACACAGCTTTATTGCCACTGTTAGGCCCGTAGGGCCTGTAGGTGGCTCCACACTGCTTTATTGGCGTGTGTCTGTCTGTCTGTTGTCACAGGTCATTCAGATCACGTACATCTCCGCTTGTGGGCAAAATTCTCCACGCACTCGCTGAAAAAAAATTGTTCTCTCTTCCCCTCCCGGGGTAAGGGACATGCAGTGTTAGTTTGTGTTCATTTTCTAAGAGCTGTGGGGTGACTTTTCGTGCGGTGTGATTTTGCTTGAGGCCTCTGGTTCAGTGGGAGAAAAACGTATGAGCCATAAAAACTTGCCACAAAAGTCCGACCTTCGTGACGTCAACAACACATCTGATTTGGGCAAAGAGCGGGGCGCTACGCACCTCACCTAGAAAGTCAAAGTGACAGGTGCTTTCGTACGGTGCTAGCAGGTGCGTGAAGTGGCGAGTGTGTGAAGATGACACTACAGACGTGCAATGGCGATGCATGAGCTGCGCAGGTGCTAGCAGGGGCATAAAGTGGTGCGAGCGGGAAGATGTGACGTGTGGGTGCTGGTTTTTTTAGTCTGTCTGCTGATCTGGGGTGCTCAGTGTGTGCTGCAGTTTCTTCCGCATGGCAAGGAAAAGTTTATTTTTAAGTCCACCTACCTGTAGCTCGTCCCCAGTTATAGACCCTGGCGTGCTTCCGCGCTAGGCCATTTTCGTACGAAGCTGGAAGAAGCCGTCTAAGGACTAAACGTTTTGCTAGGGTAGTCCGTTATCCGAACAATGTGCGCATTGGGGAGCATTGCCACTTTCAGTCGAACTTCGAATTACAGCGCAAGCTGCTCTCAGTGCGGGCATTCTCTGCTTTTCCTCACGACAGCTTCTTTACAGTGAAATTCTCCACTTGCCTGATATGGGATAGAATCGTTGCTCTCGTGTCCCAGCCAGGGTAAGGGACATGGAGTTTTACTTTGTGTTCGCTTTCTTAGAGCTGGGGGTGACTTTTGGTGCAGTGAAACATTACGGTACCCTACCCCGGCAAGGCCAGTCGAGTCTTGGGCCTCTCTATGTGTTAAAAGGCAACTTTCGAAAACGCCAAAACAAATTGAAAATCACAAGTCTGCTTCGTCATCCAGTCCCATTAACGCTCTGTTCGAATGGATGTAAGCCTCTTTGCAATGATGAAGTGTGTGCTGTTTGACTGCACCATGCCACTGAGCGATGTGAAGCGTCGGGTACCAATCATTGTTCCCAGGTGGGATGTGCATGCGGCAGCAGGCAGAGCTACTTGTGCTTGAGTTGTGGTGTACAGAATACCAAAGAGCATCAAACAGCAACATGCACACCATTCCCTGTTCTCATCAAGCAGTCCTGGCAGTTGTTATTGTCGTGCAGATAGTTTGGGGGTTTAGGTATGGCATAGAACTGTACAAAGGGTACAACCTATTTACTGAGCGCAAACTCAGTGATGAAACATCCGGGGTCCCTCGACCCTCATCAGAGGCCTGCGGTGGCTCCTTTGGCAAATATTTCTCGATTATTGCTTCGTTCCTTTCATTCAAGGATGATAATTGAAAGCCAAGAGTTGGAGACTCGACGTATTTCAGGGGTTCTGGTTTGAAAAATAACCGGGCGGAGCGCGCCCAGGGCGTGAGGCCTGCGAAGCATCTTGCTAAACTTTGAAAGGATCAGGTACTGAAACGATCAGGCGTCCAATTATTTCCTTCTCTGTTCGAAAATGGATTAACACCGAACAGGGATCGGAAAATGGGAAGGTTAAGGACACGCCTACCCTATTGACAACATCCGTTCAAAGCGTATTTTCAGGTCAATGTTTGGTTATTTTCTTTCTTGGATGACATATGAAAGGTGAGAGTTTGAGGCTCGACGGAATTCAGGGATTCTGGTTTGAAAAAAATCCTGCCAGAGCGCTGAAGGCGTGAGGGCTGGGAAGCAATTTTTGCCTCGAACTTCAAAATAATCAGACACTAGATTGATAGGACGTCCAATTTTTAACTTGTCCACTTGAATCACGGAATAGCACCGAAGAGGGATCACGAAACGGGAGGGTTGTGAAGGCAATTGGACTGCGGTGGCTCTATGGGCACGCCACTTGTTAACGTGTGGGCGTGTGTGTGTGTGTGTTTGTGTGTGTGTGTTTTTGTGTGTGTGTGTGTGTGTATGTATGTATGTGTGTGTGTGAGTGTTTGTGTGTGGATGGCAGTCGCTTGTGGGTAAAGGTCTCCACTGGCTTGATTGGTGAAGAAAATTTGCACTATAGTTTCCCTCTTCGGTTAGGGATATGCAGCTTTATTTCATGTTCCTTTCCTAACACCTCTTGGGGTTACTTTTAGCACGGTGTTGTGGTGTCATAGGTGTGAGTAGTCACACCTTCCTGTTGTGTCATAGGTGTGAGTAGTCACACCTTCCACCTTTTATATCGACTTGAGTTACATTGTGTTTGTGTTGTTGGAATA
>JAOWAR010047120.1:0-13148 GCA_028571005.1 Clathrina lutea
AGCCGTTCTCGACGTAGAAGGGTCCCTTTTCGAGGTATTCAGTGCATGAGTTCCCGGATACCGCTAGTGGGTAGTCTTCGTAGGTGCACCAACGGGCAAGCACGCTCCACGTGGCTTGGTGTGGGTGCTTGTGCAAGCAAGCCACAGCCGGCAAGCCAAAAATGCATGTATAAGGTTTTAGACCGGACCCCCACTCTACTTGAGGGCACCCAAAAACTAGTGGGTCTGGTTTGGAGGGGTTGGGTGTTTACTGTTTAGATCCACCTTAAAAATTGCATAGCAACAGTAACTAGGTGTGCCAGAATCACCACTTAATATACTACAAGCCTGTGTATGACGCCTTGGAAAAAGCTTATTTCGGCGATTGCTGGCAAAACCGTCGGACCAAATGCGTGTTTCCCTTGTTTTTTTCTGCCCAAAAACTGTCTTTGGTTTCGTGTCTGGTTGTTTCAGTGTAGCACCAAGGTTAGGAATCGTCAGGTAAGCTTTCATGAACGCTGTGGGGCGTGCTGGCCGAATTTTGCGAGCCTTCGTTCGGAATGGGAAAAGAAAGAAAGTTTTCTCCGGTCAAAGTGATCTGCGGGGAAAACCGTGACGGCAAATTCTTTTGTAAATGTAAACCGGCGATCGTTGTGTTGCATTGCTGGCCATGACTATTATCTTTAACAATTAGTTGGAAGCCATGGTTAATGTGAAGAACGGGGAAAGAGCATAGGGGTTAGGCAAAGTGGATGATGCAATGATGTTTTGCTGGTGGGTTTTAGAAGAATCGCACGGTATCTTCTATTGGACCCCAATGACCAATGGCCATCCATCTCTTTGGCTTCCAAGTTGACCACGTCACTTATGTTCAATTTTAGGTGTGGGAGGTTTGAGGATGTACGAAAGAACGCCGGAATTACGTGCACATGTTTGTCACTTTATGCTAGTTGAATTCATTCTACACTAGCATACTAGGTTGGCACTTTTTGTCCATCCATTCTTTTCAAGCAGCTACTCTCTTCGTTGAGAGCCCTTATGTGTCTATCTAACATGCCGCTCCGCACGAAACATTGTCCAATTGTGTGAAACCAAGAGTCCTTTGGAGGAAAGACAAATCTCCAAATGAGTTAAACCTTTTCACGGGTGCAAGTTCCGGCCTGTGTTAGGCGTAAAGGGACACGTTGCCACCCTTTCTTCTCAGGAGCCCTTTAGCCAGCTTGTCATATCCTTTCTAAACATGCAGGTGGTTTGAACGCATTAAGAGATTATCTAAACACTCTGTGTCCTTGGTTTGTGACAGGTCATTTGAGCACTATCTAAGACCAACAACCTTTCCTTTCAAGGTGCCATTTAAAAACATGGCCAGCAATGCAATGACACGCACACAACGAGCGCCGGTCTATTTTTACAAAAAAAAATGTCGTCACGTTTTTTACCCGTTTATCACTTTGACTGGTGAAACCTTTCTTTCTTTTTCCAAATCCAAACGAGGGCTCGAATAATTCTGCCAACAAGCCCCTCCGCATCCACAGAAGTTTACCTGACGATTCCCGTACAGCGTTGGTGCTAGAATGAAATAGCCAGACCCGAAACGGAAAGAAGGTTTCGGGCAGGAAAGCAAAGGAAATTTGCATTTGGTCCTGTACAATCTTGCCTCCGAACGCCGAAACAAGCATTTTCAAAGACATGATACACAGGCTGCCGTCAAAGAATCCAACGTGCCAGCACGCCGAGCACTTTCTTCGAATCACGCAGCATCCGAAAAGCTAAAAAAAATCGCATGAGAGCCTGAATTACATACCCGAAAACAGGCGCGAAGATTAGGGAAAACCAGTGCAACTTGGCCTCTACATGACCCCTGCGCACGGACGGCCTTTAAGACGTGCGGTCTTCCTTCGTAAATCTTTCTCCTTCCCACCTACGCCAAACGAATGCTTCTCTTTTGTGACACGTCATGTGTAGTTAGTTACCTAGGAAACTGAGGCTATACAGGTTCAACTGGTTTCAGCCGAGTTTATTTTGCTGCCGAATACTGCATCGCATGCGCTGAAGCCCGAGTACAGTGCGTGCAGTGCGTACAGTGTTATTTTCTGCTCTGTTTTTCGTGTGGCATGCCTTCAATTCACTGCGACTGACGGGAACGGTGGATCGACATACATGCATCGTTGTCCTGCAGTTCATGCCTTTGTACATCAGGTGCTTGTGCGTAGCACTCTATACGTCCGGTCGCGCATCGGGAGGCAGTACCGGTGACGCTCTCGTCCCCAGACCAACGTGACCGAAATTGCTAGCACTGCCACGATCTTCAGTTCTCTTCATAGATAATTTTCGCCTGGAAAATGTCAAACAGGTTTAGTTGCGTGGCGTCCTCTTGGTTTCCGTGGCGAAGGTATAATCTGGCTCTACTTTGTCTGATCGGGAAGGCTTGAAGTACATTTACTTTGTACTCCAAACGTAACCTAGCACCAACATACATCAGAGAACAAGGAGCTGCTTCATGCCACATACCTTTGAGCTGGTCGTGTACCCCCAAGTTGACCGTCTTCAAACACTTTACCACCGAAATTGTTGAAAAAGTCACTGATTATCCACGCGACAGTGTACAATTTAAGAAAGTTTAGCTTGTTTTGAACTGATATTATTTCTAACTGATGACATTCTCATTAGCCGTCGTTACTGTTATCGGAACCATTTAATAGCAATAAGCTTTGAACTATTCCTGATGTATGCAGTAGAGAAAGCATGAATAAATGGTTGTTAGGCAAAGTCCGTCATGGGATCAACTTTTGCGATTGGGTTTTAGAAGAAATTTTATGGTATTCACATGCGGACACTAGCTTCATACCACATAACTTTGAGCTGGTCGCCTGCGCCCAAGCTGACTGTCTTCAAACACTTTCCCCCAAGAAATTGGTGAAGAAAAATCGCTGATTATCCACGCCACCATGTACAATTAAAGAAAGTGTAGCTTGTTTTCAACTGAAATTATTTTTAACTGATGACATTGGGTTTAAGAATAATTTCCATGGTATCTACCTGTCGACACTAATCACGTACTGACATTGAACTTCTTAGGCTTCGAGGTTTGCTACCTTCCTAAAACTGGAGTTAGAGGGCTTTAAGGTTAGCTATGTTCCTAAAGTTTAAATAAGACGCTTTGGAGGTTTATGGCCGTACAGAGGAGCAGGAGACTTACAAGTAGGTGTGTGCCATATGACCCTACCTCCGATCACTACACGGTAACATACCAGATTTGAATACGAAACATCTCAGCGTTATTTTTTTATTTCCATTTCCAGCACTCACTCCCTCCGGCGTGACACCTCATGTGGTTTTGAAGACTAACACTGTGGGAAAAATGTCTTTGACCTATCTCACATGCATAGGGCCCTGTCCAAAGGAAGACGAAAAATCCCTTCACGTTATCAACGAATGCAAGTGCTTGGCCTGTGATTAATATAACAGGACAGCTTACCACCCCACATCCCATCCCATAGTCCTTAACCTGCGCTCTGCTTTCTTGACATGCAGATGGTATCTAAGGGCTTATAGATCTCTCATCTTGGCTTCAAGCAGGCCCTCTCTGCATCATCCGCTGGAAAGAAACTTTTCCTTCAAGGTGTTTAGCACCTAATCAGTTTAATTGACTTCTGAACGAGGACATTTTAGCTGGTCGACAATCGTGGCCCAATATATTGGTCATTCGATCTGGGGACGTGTCTCCAGTTCTGCCAGGTACCCGCCTTCCACGCCGGCGTGGACGGACGAAGGCGCGGCAGATCGTGCACTATTTTGTAGGCATAGAGTTCGCCGCAGATGCACCATGTACAAACCGGGAATGAACTGTACAAAGACGCATGTTCCCGTTTCGATCGGCTGCTGCCATCAGTCACAATGAACTGAAATCATGCCAAACGACGAAAACCAAAGAAAAAAGAAGAAGAAAAAGAAAAGAGCAAAGTAAGAGAGACAAAAGGAATGGGTTTACATGTCCCTCCTATGCCAGCCTTGTCGCGGCAAGTTTTTTCGACGAAAAATTGCCCTGCTTTTGGGATAACTCGTTCAGATTTGGAAGAGATAGAAAGGTTTCTCCAGTTAAGGTGATCTGCGGGTAAAAAAAATGGTAAAAACTGTGACGGCAAGTTTTATTTTCTCAACAACCTCAGACAGCTGTGGTTGTAAGTTGGGGGACGCCAAGCGACGAGGCATGCAGGCCAGGCGGAGATGGAGACACCGAGATGGTGTGGTGACTCCGACAGGAGGTGAAGACAAATATAGCACCGACAATGGTGAGAACACCGTCAAACCGACCTGGGGCAGGCACAGGGGTCAGGTGTGTGACATAGGTAGCACCGATAATGGAGAAAGCAACGTCAAACCGACCTGGGGCAGGCATAGGGGTCAGGTGTGTGGCATATGTAGCACCGATCATGGTGAGAACACCGTCAGACGAACCTGGCGAAGGCCCAGGGGTCAGGTGGTGACATAGATCGCACCAGTAATGGTAAGAACACCATCAAATCCACCTGGGGCAGGCGCAGGGGTCAGGTCTGTGACATTGACAAGCACCTACAACCGGTGAGAGATACACCTTCAAACTGACCTGGGCTATTGGCTAGCCAGGGGTCAGGTGTGTGTGACATACACATGTGCTGACTGAGGGCGAAACACCGATAATGGTGAGATAGACACCTTTCAAACCGACGTGGTGACTGCCAGCCTACCAGGGTCAGGTGTGTTGGAACCGCTGTGGGTACTAGAAAGCCTGGCTGCATGCTCGTGCTCCCCTGTCCCCTGTTTATTGGCCGTTAGGAGATATCCCGAATGTATGGGGATAAAGGGTGGGTGGGTGTACTGAAAACGATAGCTTCCACCACGGAGGGAAGAGCAGAACTTGGTGTGCTGGGATAGCAGGCGGCTATATGTACAGAGTAACTCGAGCCACCTTCTTAGACTCCTTAGACATACAGGCTCGACAAAAGACAGGCTGCAATGACTTGCCCGAGGGGCAGGTTTAGAGACATGTGTAACATGGCCTTGCGCTGTCAGGCAGTAGTGGCAGGAGTATGATGTGGGTGTCTTTGTTAGTTATCCTCTATTTGTTACACAAATGGACATTAAAAATAAACCAACTGTCTTTGTGCGTGTCGTTGCATTGCCGGACATGATTATTATACGAACCAATCAATAAGTGTTAGCTGGAATCTATCGTTAATGTGAATAATTGGGAAAGAACTTGAACGTTAGCCAAAATGATGATGCAATCAATAGACCCTATGGCAGATAAAAGTTCACGAGGCATGTGGTGATAAAAGTAGTGCCGGCCTACAGCATCGAGCATTGAAATCGAGCAGCTGGCCGTAGGTTCGAGATGAGTTTCGTTCTATCTTTCTTTTCTTCCTCCTTCCTTTCTTTTTTGCCCTGCTCGTGTTCTCCACGATTTGTGAGCCTGTCAGGGGACCATTGGGGCGTACCTTTGTGCACTTCCGATCACCGAAAAGTGTCGCCCAGGACGAATCTTTTCCACGTTTTCCCCCACTGACCTACCGATTGTTGCGCAAAAGGTGGATCCTGGCGGTGCAGTGTAATGTTGACAAAAGTTTCTTGATATCTTCAGGCACCAGTGTCTGCTCTGAACGATAAGGCGCGTTGCTGTGCCTTCTGTTTTTTCTTGGACAAGGGATGAGGGACGAAGACGTGTGGAAGGTCGCAGTTCGAGCGGCTCGGGAAGTTGAAGGCAGCTTCGGAGGAACACAGTGCACAACGTGTATAGTTCTTTGGGACCTCCTACGGATGCTGACGGTTGAACAAAGAGACTGACGAAAGTCGTGGTGCTCTGGAAGGTCTTTGGCCGAACTGAAGAATGCAAGGACGGCAGACGCGTTGAGCTTCAAGCGATTTTGCACGGGTCCTCAGAGGATGGCCTATGTACTGTACTGGTCTTCCGAACGGCCAGACGGTCGAAAAACCTCTTCACCTTCTTGGGAGCCTTGAACAACACCCTTGTCAGCAACAGAAAGAACTTTAATTTCGCCTGAACACCGTCACATAGCGGCAGGTGGAGGGGCGAAGAAGGATGGAGTTCTCTCTTTGAAAGAGCAGGATTCTCTTACATCCGTAAGGCTCTAGTGTGGCATTCATAAAGAGATACTTGCTGACATCCTCCATGTTTCTCAGCCCATGATAAGCAGAGTTCTGGTTACATGAATCAACTTCATGTGCTTTCGTCCATCTACCAACTCCCCAGGACCTTCAGCAAATCCATTACTTTCAAGATGCCCTAAGGGAGCATGTACATGAGAGTGGACAGCTCTTTGAACTTCGCCTGTATTGAACTTCGATCTTCCCCTGTGTCAAGTTATCCCTTTGTCGCTTTAGCCTCTATAGATTTCAACAATTTGCTGTATACTCACTAACTGACAGGTATCGCTGCTAAATGCTTGATTGAATGTTTCATGTTAATGGCTACCACGTCATTCTTGTCATTCCTGTTTTCAGGATGTCCTTGTTTTCTTCTTTCTTTTACTGGTATTACCAGTGGAATCACACATCTTTCTCAACTTCTCTGTTACATTCAGATTGACAACGCCTTTTCTTTCTGAAAGAACAGGTACATGTCACTTCAAACATGACGCCAACTGACCATACACAAAGGCTGCATGACAAGGAAAACAGAAGAGAAACATGGCACCGGTTGCCTACCAACAGGGACACATACTTAAGTAGAATGAGACTATCAAAACTCCATCACGACATTCTCTTTTTCTGTTCACACCCTACAGCTTGCCACTTCTTTATTTTTCTTTGTGCAATGCTGTGCGATTTGACAAAAAACTTCGCCATGCTCTTTGTGAAAGTCCACTAGAGACGGCACTGTGTAGCCATTCCACTCAATAGCATCAAGTTGGATTCACTGAATGGATAATCATGCCGGGGCAAACCACCAGACAAAGTCACACCACTGCAAATCAGTCGCCCCAAGCTAACCTTCCACCTGTGTGCAGTACTTGTGTGTCACCCTCAGCGTGACCTGCCCATCCTCGGTGGTACAAAAGAAGTCTGGGCTAGCCGCTGCTTCCTCTGGTGTGAGGCTGTTTTCAAAAATAGAAAGGGGGCATTTTAGCTCCAGACAACCATTGACGGTTTCGAAGTCGACTGGCAGACAAGGCCCGCTTGACGCTGGGGAGGATGACATCTGGCCCTTACAAATATCAGTGGTGCGCTTCCTGTAGAGTCAATGGGCGTTGCAAGTTCAGAACCATGGTACAAAATTTCAGAAAAAATGACAGCCCCGCTTGAAAAGCTTATGAGTTCCGAGCATGTCCTGCTGACCTATGTCTTCCAGCCTGGCTCCTTCTGCATGCTCCCTTTGTTCCAGGTGATGCAGCATTACGCTAATGTAGGCATTAGGGAGTGCTTTTTTGCATCCCTTTACCGTCCATTCCTTGGGAAGTCGTGCAGCGGTTTCAAAGGCTGGCAGCCGGAGCTTTGTGCAGTTTCTCTCCTGTCATCGTCGTTGGCCGTTTCCTTCGTGGCAGCTGACATCGACTGTCGTCCAAGTGCAGGTCTCTACGAACGTCTATCTCGCAACTCATCGTCACGGAAGTAGAGGTGAGCTCTGTCGAACACACAGACGAACTAGGCGCATGTCGGAGGCCTCCCACTGAGACATGACGGAGGGACTCTCGAACACACTCACAAGCAGCTTCAACTGAGAAACAATCCACGCACTGAAATCTATTCCGTCCGGTCATTGCTGAAGTCAAAACCACCCGAGATCGAAAACGTGGCCTCTCATCGTTTACGATTCTGTTGATTGCCCGGCCCGTGGCCGACCCGATATATGCCCCGTCAACTGCGGACGCGCCTATCTGCCATGGGGTCTATTCTTTGCAGGTGGGTTTAAAAAGCCACCCCATGGTCTCTACTTTTGGACAGCTATCACCATGCGCTGACCGTTAACCTCTTAGCTTTCCAAGTCTTCTGCATTGCTAAAATTTGGATCAGAGATGTAGGAGGTTTTAGGACTTACAGGAGAGCGCAGGAATTTCGTGCACACCTTTGTAACTTCATGCTAGTTCAGTTCATTCTACGCTACCAAACTTGCATGGTAGATTTGGATTCGAAATATCTCAGTACCAGCTTTTGGCCTGCCTTTGTCTATCAAGTACTTTCTCCGTTGTCAGTCCTTATGTGTTTATTTAAATCGCTGCTATATTCAAAACCTCTTGCACACATGCAACACATGTAGGGTTCTGTCCAAAGCAAAAATGAAGTATTCAGATAAGGAAAACCTTTCCCCAGTTCAAAGTGGTTGGAGTGTGATGATTATGACGGAACACCCCACGAACCCACAGCAACTCCAAGAACCCTCAACCTACGCCACACTCTGCTTTCTAGGCATCCAGATGGAATGTACAGGCTCGTAGATATTATAAACCTTCAAGGCTCTTGGCTTGCGACAGGTCATTCCAGCACCATCCATTGGCGAAAAACTTTTCCTTCAAGGAGTTTAGCACGTACCCCATTCATTTGACTCAGAGTCTGAACGAGGATGGATGTCTTTAAATCAACGAAAACATTATTCTTTGAACAAATCGATAGCAGTTAGCTGGAAGCTAACGTAAATGTAAGGAATGGGAAAAGAAGATGGAAATTACGCAAAGTGGTTGATGCAATCAATTCTTTGCTGGTGGGTTTTAGAAGAATCACACGGCATCTACTTTTGGCCAATAGTCACCTATGACCGACCATCAACCTCTTTGGCTTCCAGGTATCACACGTTAATTAGATTGAATTTTAGGCGTGGGACGTCTGAAAACGTACAAAAGAACGCAGTAAGTACGGGCACATGTTTGTCCCTTGATGCTAGTTGAATTCATTCTGCGCTAGCATACTAGACTTGGATACAAAACCACTTAGGGATCGTTTTTGTCTGTCTTTCCTTTTCAAGCAGTTGCTCTCTCCGTCATTGCCAGCAATATTGGACAGGCTGAGCAAGCCAGAGCGCGAGTGAAATGATGATCAGACTGCATCCACAATGTACCAGAAGCGACCGCGCGAGGCACTTCAACTCAAGTGTTGCAGCTACATTCACATCCGCGTGACCCTCATGCCGAAAGCGACACGCTTGTAGATTGCTCACGGTCGCTCGTTTGCTTTGGTGGTCTCGAGGATGGCTGTCTCCGTTCATACCTCTGATCGCTTTTCCAAGGAGATTGGGTTTTGAGCCTGACGTCAATGTTGACTGCCATTCTGGCGGCAAAACTGAAGGTTCACATGCTTTTTCATCCATTTTCGCGCTTTTTGTTCGTCTTGTGGCCAGAATATCAACATTCGAACGTATTTTGACGTGGCAAAAGCCCCTTTAAACAAGTATAAACCTGTTTTTTTTATCATCATGGCGGTTCAAGCCCAATCATGCCCAATGAAGCGTCTTTGGTCATCAGTTCGGGAAGGAAAGGCAGAGCCAGAGGGAAAAGGGCAAACATCAGTCTTGGCGCCCGAGGGGACAAGTCCGTGCGTGAAAAATCTATTCTTTGACACTTTAGCCAGTTCGCTTTTTCCACCCTTTGAGGCCCGATTTCTTTTGGAAAGGATCTCAGTGGTAGGAAGAAGGCATTTCGCCTGCCGGTCGGTTGTTATATCGCAGGGAAGAAGTGCAGCTCTTCTTTAAAATGCTTCCCCGCGGGATTTGGACACTTTTTGTACGCTGGGCAATTGCGCGCTTGGCTCGCTGTCGGGCTAAGACCATCCGACCCAGTTTCTCTGAAAGTTCAGATGTTCTCTCAGAAACGGCAGGTCTGATGTGGAAAAGACCCTAGACCCTGCTGGTCGATTTTTTCTTGCTTCATTGAAACGCCGAAAAAGAAAAAAAAATTCTCCCAGTCAAAGGGAAGTGTGGTTAAAATTCGTGACGGCAAAGCGTTTAGTGACAAAGTCCGTCGCTTGATGCATGGCGTGTCATTGCCTTGCTGCCGATGTGTGAGCCCTCATGTGTCTATCTAAAATGCCGCTCTGTAGGAAACCTTGTCCGCTACTGTGACACCCAAAGGGCCATTTCCAAAGTAAAGACGAATCTTCAGCTGAGTTAAACCTTTTTATGGCGGCCTGTGTTAGGAGTAACAGGACACATTGCCACACTTGCCCCTCCCCAGGAGCCCTTTAACCAGCTAGTCATCTCCTTCCTTCACATCCAGATGAACTCCGCGCATTCAAAGATAATGTAAACACTTTTCGTCCTTTGAGCACCATGTCAACTATCCCTGACTTACAAAATGGAAGAAAGTATGAGTAAATGGTTCTGAGGCGAATTCAGTCATGCAATAATTTGTTTGCCGCTGGGCATTAACAGAAAATGGTTCCTGGCTTTCCACACTAAGCAAGTACTGACATTGAACTTCTTAGTCTTCCAGGTTTACAATGCTCCTAAAAATTGAACTTCGACGTTTGCAACATTCCTTAAATTTGAATTAGACGTCTTTGAGTTTTGAGGCCGTACAGACGAACACCGCAGCTTGAAGAAGGTGGGTGTCAAAGGACCCTATTTCCATTCACTCCATGCTAACATACCACGTTCGAATAGGAAATGACTCAGCGACATTTTCTCTTTATTTCCTTTTCAAGCACTTACTCTCTCCCTTGTGAAATCTCACGTGGACTTGAAGGTGAGAACTCTGGATGAAACGTCTCTTACATATCCCACATGCATAAGGCCCTGTCCGAAGAAAGATCAAATATCCACTCAAGTTACACCTTTCCACAGTTGCAAGTGGTTGGCCTGTGATAAATATAACAAGACAGATTCCCACGGCGCATCACAAGGCAGGGTCCTTAACCTAAGCCACTATCTGTTTTTTTCTGGACATTCAGATGGTATGTACGGGCTCATAGATCTTATAAACCCTGATCGTTCTTGGCTATTAGCAGGCCCTTTCTACATTATCCATTGGCAAGAAAGTGTTCCTTCAAGGTGTTTAACAGGTATTTCTGAACGAGGACATTTTTAGTAGGCGACGACATTGGCCCGATATTTCGGTCATTTTGGTCTGGGGACGGGAGCGTCACCGGTATTGGCAGGAGCCGCCTTCAACGCGCGCAGGGCCAGTGTAAATGCGCATTGTGACATACCGCGTCGATTGGTGCCAGGCGATAAATGACGCTAGCGTATTTATGTTGGCACGCCTTTTCTGCCGCCCTCGTCGGTTGCCGTCAGGTTGCTCCCAGTTCTAGTTTTGATCCAAGTCTTATCTTTCAGACAGCCTTGGGAGAAAGCGGTCACCACAGGGAACCCCAAAATCCACCGGAGATCCAGACCGAGAGTTGGGAAAACTCTCTTTCTCTCTTCCTCAAAATAATAGTTAGCCAAAGGATAGATTAGCACTCAGCGACAAATTCCACTAGAAGCGTAGTTGGGCCCGTAGGTGATAATTTGACGTTTTATCAGTAGCTGGGTCGAAGTACGTTGGTCTCTTTCTCATCTTCCTTCCTGGGCCGGAGATTTTGGTTGTGTTAAAAGATGCTTTATAATGGGCATTGTTCTCCTGCTTCGTCACTTAATCGTCGGGTAAGCTTTCGTGGCGCGCTGGCCCAATTTTTGAGCCCTCGTTCAGATATGGAAAAGAAATAAAGGTTTCTCCAGTCAAGGTGTTGTACAGGTAAAAAATAGGTTAAAATTCGTGACGGTGAAATATTTTGGTAAAAGTAAACCGGCGGTATGTGTGCGTGTAATTGCATTGCGGGCCATGATTATTCTCCGAAACAGTCAATAATAGTTAGCTGGAAGCTGGTAACGTGATGAAAGGGACAAGAACATTGAGGTTAGTAAGTTGATGTTGCACTCAATTCTTTGCTCGTTGGTTTAAGAAAAGATCCTATGGTATCCACTTTTCGACACGTATCACCATGGACTGACCATTAACCTGTTAGGTCTCCAGGTCTTCTCCTTTGCTAAGATTTGGATCCGACACCTAGGAGGTTTGAGGACGCACACAAGAACGCAGGAATTACTAGCACACCTTTGTAACTTGATGGTACTTCAGTTCATTCTACGGTAGCATCCTAGCATACTAGATTTGGATACAAAAGATCTCAGCGCTCGCCCTTTGTGTACCTTTGGTTATCAAGTACCTTCTCTCTTGTCAGTCCTTATGTGTTTATTTAAATCGCTGCTATATGCAAAACCTCTTGCACACTTGCATATAGGGCTCTGTCCAAAGCGAAGATGAAGTATTCAGATAAGTCAAACCTTTCCACAGCTCAAAGTGGTTGGCCCGTGATAAAAATAACAGGACCCATTTCCACCCCACATTACATCCCAGAGTCATTAACCTACGCCACACTCTGTTTTAGGGACATCCAGATTGAATGTGTGGGCTCATAGATCTTATAAACACTCATGGTTCCTGGCTTGTGACAGGTCATCTCAGCACCATCCGTTGGGAAGAAACCTTTCCTGCAAGCTGTTTAGGACCTACCCAATGCAATTGACCTCTGAACGAGTATATGTTATATAGGCGGATACATTATTCTTCGAGCCAATTGATAGCAGTTAGCTGGAAGCCATCGTCAATGTAAAAAGTGGGGAAAGAACATCGTAGTTAGGCAAAGTGGATGGTGGACTCAAATCTTTGCTGTTGTGTTTTAGAAGAATCACATGGCATGTACTTTTGGATCCTAATCGCCAATGACTGACCATCAACGTCTTTGGTTTCCAAGTCTCCCACGTTCCTTAGGTTGAATTTTATGTGTGGGAGGTTTGAGGACGTACAAAACAACGGAGGAATTACGTGCACATGTTTGTCATTTGATGCTAGTTGAATTCATTCTGCGCCAGCATACTAGATTTGTATACAAAATAGCTCAGGGATCGTTTTTGTCGATCTTTCCTTTTGTGCGCCCTCAAATGTCTATCTAAAAGCGCGATCTCTACGAAACCTTGTCAACCAGTGTGACGCCAAGACGGTTTTGTCCAAAGAAAAAACGAATGTTAAGATCAGTTAAACTTTTCCACGGGTGCGATTGGCAGCCTGCTTTTAGGCGTAACAGGACTCGTTGCCACTCTTAGCCCTCCCCAGGAGCCCTTAGCCATCTGGTCATCTCCTTTCTACACATTCAGGTGATTTGAACTCACGCTCTCTCTCTCTCTCTCTCTCTATATATATATA
>JAOWAR010047231.1:0-13148 GCA_028571005.1 Clathrina lutea
TTAGTCTCAGGTTAATGAGGAAGTCATTCGTCAATACATTAAAAATCAGGGCAGAGATAGAAAATATAAACAGGTGCATAAAGAAAAATTACGTCATTTACAGCTCACATTGTTTTAACCTCCTAATGCCCCGCCTGAAAGGGTGAACGACTGCGAGATGGCTTGCACGGGGGAGCTTACTAGAGTTGGGTTAATATTCAAAGAAGCATCAAACAAATCTTCGAAAACATAAAGCGATTGTGGGACAATTTGAAAATGTCTTATAAAGGACGATCTCACAGTGTTTACGATTCGTTTTCACCCCTCAGAATCCCCATTTTTTAGAAAAGAGGGCTTTGAAAAAATGGAATGTTTTTCCCTTTCAGGCATTATTGGCCAAGCGGACAGCCCCATCCAGTCGGATGGTTTCTCCACTGAACATCGTGTTTTCCACAATGCTCTTCACGAGTTTGGCATACTCTCCTGCCTTCCCCAGTCGCTTAGGAAACGGCACATCGGCCGCCAAAGCTTCTTGAGCTGCTTGTGGTAAGCCGGCCATCATCGGAGTTTGGAAAAGTCCCGGCGCAATTGTCATGACACGAATGCCATAAGTGGCAAATTCTCTGGCAATGGGTAACGTCATCCCCGCCACCCCTGCTTTTGAGGCCGAATAAGCGGCTTGACCGACTTGACCATCAAACGCAGCCACGGAAGCCGTATTGATCACCACCCCTTTTTCTCCATCGGCATTGGTCGGTTCGTTATTGATCATTTTTTCTGCGGTGTGACGAATAACATTCATTGTGCCAATCAAATTGATCTGAATCACACGATTGAACGAATCGAAACTCATCAATCCCTTTTTTTTGCTGTATACTTTGTTGGGGGTGCCCACACCCGCACAATTGACAACAATGTGCATCGCACCGCAGTTTTCGGCGACTTGAGCGACTGCGGATTTCACCGTTTCATCGTCCGTCACATCGGTCTTAATGAACAACACCTGATCTCCTAAGTCTTGCACGATTTGATGACCCGTCGTTTCATTGTAATCTAAAACAGCAACTTTCGATGCGCCAGACTCCAATAATAGCTGAACTGTAGCAGCACCTAAGCCGGACGCACCCCCTGTGATCACGCCCACTTTTCCATGAATATCCATTTTTCTCCTCAAATTAGAATTTTAAACATCTTCAACCAACCTCTTTTCAAAAATTAGGCTCTCGTTTTTCAGCAACAAAAAACTCAGCCTTTACCATTCCTCAAATTCCCCTGCATTTCAAGTAATTTTTGGGCAACAAAGGCGGGTTGCGATTGCTCTTGAATTTCGAGAGAGGCAACTAGAATTGTGGATTTTGTTAATAAGCGAAGCATGCCTATCAAAAATAATCCCAAAACGGCTCCTTTTTTGTAGTGCCTTGCCCGTTTTTTTGTTATTTTCTGCAAATCATAAGATTGGGAAAAACCCCAATCCTGCCTTATCACACTTTCATAAAGGAGAAACTATGAAACTTTATTTTGATCCCATCACCGTCAATTGCCGTAAAGTTGTGGCAGGATTCGATCTCGTGGGGTTAGAGTACGAAGAAGTGAAAGTCGATTATTTTGCAGGAGGCCAAAAAGAGCCAGAGTTTACAGCCATCAATCCCAATGCGATGCTGCCTGCTTTAGTGGATGGGGATTTGAAATTGTGGGAGTCGAACGCTATCCTACAGTATGCAGCCGATAAAGTGGGCGCGCCGTCGGTTTATCCACAAGACCTCAAAATTCGTGCAGACATCCACCGCTGGCATTTGTGGGAAGCGAGTCAGTGGTTCAATAGTTGTTATGTGTATTTAGTCGAAAATGTGGTCAAACCGCTCCTTGAAGCGGAACCTGATCCGGCCATTCTTGAAGCACAAAATCCGACATTCCACCATTTGGCAGGAATTATGGAACAACGCTTGGATCATCAACCTTGGTTGTGTGGACCAGAGGTCACTCTGGCAGACATTGCGGTTGCCGCCCCCATGCACTTACATGCTTATCAAAAACTTCCGCTGGATGCTCATTCCCATTTACGAGCTTGGATGGATCGCGTGGAGGCCCTTCCCTGCTGGGAAAAATCGGATCCCCGCCCTTTGTTGGGCCTGACTTAAAACCCCTTCCTCAAGGTAAAAAGCAAGGGTGCGTCTTACATTGTGGCTTCATATCGGCAGTTGACGATCAATTCAGCCACAGACGCACTGTTGGAGAGTGCGAGGACGGTTGCGACCAACTCAGCCAAATCTTCAGGTTCCATCATATCTTCTAGCGGAAATGTTTCCACATCGGCCGTCATATCTGTTCGCACAAAGCTGGGACAGAGCGCGGTGCATCGAACCCCATCCTCCCAACCTAATTGTCGTGTGGCATGCGAGAGGGCCACTAGGGCAAATTTGGTCATCGCATAACCAATGTTGTTATTATAAACCGCTTTGCCAGCCATAGAAGAGACATTGAGCACCCGCCCTGTACCGCTCTTGCGCAGATAAGGGAGGGTGAGCCGAATCATGGACAAGGGCGCTTTGACATTGACCGCCCACATTTGATCGAGGGCGGTATCGTTTTCATTTTCGACTGTCACTCGAATGGCCATACCGGCATTGTTCACCAGTCCATCGATGCGACCAAACTGCTTGGCCGTTTGTGCCACCCAATGGCGGTGGGTGGCATAATCTTCCGCATCATAAGTATGGCACACAACTCGCTTCGCATCCCAGTCTTGGACAAGCTCCGCAAGCGTTTCTAATTGACGAACTCCCAAACTGAGGGTATACCCTTCTCGGTATAAGACCGTGGCAATCGCTTGGCCAATGCCACGATTTGCTCCAGAGATCAAGATCACTCTGCCATCTGTTGGTATCATAATGATTCTTTGGTTGGATTAAAGGAATAGGGAATTTTTTAGACGGAAGCATTGCAGAAATTTTTCAAAACTTTGCACATGTGCCTCCTTCAATACCACCCTCAGAATTGGGCATCAAGCTAGAATTGGAGCAAAAACCCTCTTATTTCGATAGAATATTTCTTTTGATTGGTGAATAATTATGCCATCATAAATCAAGAGTGGATCACACTGTCTGTGCTGATACCGCACACAGATTCGGTCAATTTTTCTATTCTTCTCATAGCCCCATGACCCTGCCATTTTGGAAAACAAAAACTTTGGCTCAAATGAATCGGCAAGAATGGGAATCTTTGTGCGACCGCTGTGGTCGTTGTTGTGTTCACAAATTAAAAGATGAGGAGAGTGGACGAGTTTTTTATACTAATGTCGCCTGCCATTTATTCGACTTCGAAGGGTGCTGTTGCAAACTTTATGAGCACCGACAAGTTCTGGTGCCGACTTGTGCGATTTTGGATGCAGAAAATGTCGAAAAATTCAAATGGATGCCGCCCACTTGCGCTTATCGCCTGCTTGCAGAAGGAAAACCATTGCCTTGGTGGCATCCATTGATTTCTCAAGATTCCCAGACGATTCATGAAGCAGGGATTTCTATGCGTGGTAAAGTCATTCCAGAAAAAGCAGTGCCTCCAGAAAACTGGGAAGACTATATTGTGGCTGATTCGGAAACTCAATGGGAATAGCCGATGTTTTCTGCCGAGAAAATGGCGTATTTTGACTATAACGCCACCGCTGTTCCGATGCCTGGCTTGTCTGAAAAGGTCACGTGTGCCCTTCAATCTCATTTTGGGAACCCTTCCAGTCCCCACAAAATTGGGAGAGATGCGAAGGATTTACTAGAAAATTCAAGGTATCGGCTGGCGCAACTTTTGAAGGTGCAACCACAAGAATTGACTTTCACGAGCGGTGGCAGTGAAAGTAATAATGCGGTCTTGCGCCAGTTTTTATTACAAACTTCTCGCCTGCACCTCATCACCTCGCAAATTGAACATCCCTCGGTTTTAGAAACGTGTCGTATTTTAGAAAAAATGCCACACATCGAGGTTACCTATCTCCCAGTTGATCCCACCGGCAGAGTGATTCCTGAATCCTTGAAAGCTGCCATTCGTCCAGAAACTAGACTGATTTCGATCATGACTGCCAACAATGAAACCGGCATGGTGCAACCGCTTGAAGCTTTGGCGGAAGTCGCTCAAGATTATCAGGTTCCTTTTCATACAGACAGTGTGCAAGGTGTCGGAAAAATTGCCTTGGATTGGGAAAAATGGGGAGTGCAATATGCCACCGCCAATGCCCACAAATTGGGCGGCCCCCATGGAATCGGATTGCTCTATGTTCAACAAGGCACCCCATTCACAGAATTGATTTCTGGCGGCAAACAAGAACGTGTTCGCAGAGCGGGAACTGAAAATGCCGCCCTTGCGTTTGGCTTTGCCGAGGCTTTGTTTTGGGCGCTGGAGCATCAAGAAGCTCTTGCTCAAAGATGGACTTCCTTCAAATCGCAATTTGTCGAAGCTTTTAAATCCGTGGAAGGGTTTTTCCTCAATGGCACAGCCCAAAACTGTTTGCCGAACACCCTCAATGTGGGCTGGGAAGGTTTGAGTGCAGAAAGTTTGCTGATTTCTTTAGATTTGGATTTCATTTCGGTCTCCACTGGCTCTGCCTGCTCTTCGGGTGCTCTTGAAGCCAGCCATGTTTTATTGGCCATGGGATTGGAAAAATCGCAAGCTCGTTCCTGTTTGCGTATTAGCATGGGCTGGCACACACAGCAAGCAGAGGTGGATTATCTAATAGAACGCCTACTATTTCATGCAAGGCGACTTTATGAGAAAAAGCAATACAAAACCGCTTCATGACCTCTTTTGCCAAAAGATCACTCACCGCCCCCATGCTTTTGTATCACCTCTCAAGGAATCAGTGGAAAAGAACCTGAGAACATGATAAAAAAGAGACAATATTATCGGGCTGATGGGTTAGCTTCAGAAGAAGCGATTGCTCGTTTACACGGCTCTATCAGACCGAGACACTTTCCCTTTTTTTATTGAAGCACAAAAGAGCCTATGCCCCTCAGCAAAGCCATGAATATTCTTGTCGTCGATGATCAGGAGGCGATAAGAAATGAAATAAAAAACATTTTAAGAAATTTAGATTACAACAACATTGATGTTGCCGATGATGGCGACCTTGCTTTTGCTATGCTCAAGGCGGGCCATTTTGGTTTTGTGATCACCGATTGGGATATGCCTAAAATGTCGGGTTTGGATTTGTTGAAAAAAATCCGAAACGATGAGAAACTCAAAAAACTTCCTGTTTTGATGGTCACTGCAGAAGCCCAGCAAGATCAGATTATGGCAGCCATCAAAGCCGGTGTGAGCAATTATGTCAAAAAGCCCTTTGATGCAAAAACCATTGCAGAAAAAATAGATCAAATTTTTAAATAAGATCGTTATTCAGTTTGAGAAAATTTATGGACGCTTTGCTGGCATTGATTCAACAAGAACGGGAAGTGATCTTTCCGGTTGTTTTATTTCTCTTCATCTTCGGTGTCTATCGCCTGTTCCTCTATGAAATGCGGCGGAAAGATCGGGAAAAAGATTCCCCATAACGCATACCCTCAAAAACGAATGATTTTGTTTTTTTGCACAGAGTCTCCTCCTCAGATTCTTTCCATTGCTTGAAATTTTAAGTGCCCTTCCCTTTTCGGAAAATTGAGGGCAACCAGCCATTTGTTCTCTTCCACTGAAATCGTCAAAAGCTCAAGGAAAAATTCATCAGCACCGATCTGTCGCAATCCCGTAGGATCTTGAATTTCAAGTTTTCCTTAACGGAGAGGATACGACCCATTTGATGCTGGCTCCCTCGTTGATCGCTCAACAAATGCGAAATTATTGTGGCGGGATTGTCGTCGATTCCAGTGGAGAGCATTGGGCCGTTTCTTCTCCGAGAGGCAATCTCCTCACCTTTTGGTCAGTTTGCCATCGTCAATACAAATTTTTAAATTACTATATGCAATCTCAATTTTCTTGACGAGATTAACAACCGTCAGAGTTCTTTGGCATTGCAAAAATTTTGTAGTTGCGGTAATCCATACCTTACTTACTTGATTCCCTTCCCAGCAAAGCTCTTCAACCGAGTAGGCTAGGAAAATTTCATTGAGCCAACTTTTAAAAATTAAATGGGGAACGCATGCTTGCAACGAATGCACCTTTGAAAGTGTTTTGGCAACCGGCCTGAACGAGTTGTTTGAGGATAAAAGAATTCCTGTCAATCCGTGAGATTGATTTTATTTCAATTGATATCACAAAAGGGCCTGAAGGGCTTCAAGAACTTCAAACACTAGGAGTCAAATCGGTGCCGATTGTCTCGCGCGGTGAAGAATTTGTGCATGGTCTCGTTTTATCTGAGGTGGCAGCATTTGTGGGAATTTCTTTGGCGGCCGCAATCCTTCCGCCTGAAGCACTGATCGTGCGAATGAATAAGGTCCTGAGCACAGCCCAACGTTTGTTGGGGCAACTCTCACAAGAACATTTGGAATTTAAAGTTCCTGACCGAGATCGTTCCATGAAAGAACTAGGCTATCACATTTTTAAAATCACAGAAGGCTTTTTGGAAGCAGCCTCCGGCCAGAAACTCACTCAAGAGTATCTAAATGCACTGCCGGATGCTTCCGTGCAAGCTCCTGAAGACCTCATGCGGCTTGGTGAAAAGGTTCAGCAATCTTTTCAAAACTGGGCTACTCAATCCGGAGAGGTTTCTTTTGAAAAAAACGTCGAAACCTATTATGGGCCGCAAGTTCTGCATGAATTACTAGAGCGGACCTGTTGGCACACGGCCCAGCATGTGCGCCAAGTGACAAGCATGATGGAAATGCTAGGTCTGGAACCCGATCATCCTTTAACAGAAAACGATTTGGAGGGATTACCACTACCAAAGGAAGTTTGGGGGTAAAACGGATGATCACAATCAAAATATAAGGAGGAAAACATGGGAATGGTCACCGAAGATTTGAAAATCAGTGTTGAAGACAAAGTTGCGACTTTCAAATTCAATCGGCCTGATAAATTGAATGCGCTCAGTGGCGCTCTCATTCAATCGGCCAAAGAACATCTACAAGAATTTGCTGTCGATCCGGCGGTGGGAGCAATCGTTTTGACAGGCGAAGGCCGAGCCTTTTGTGCCGGAGGTGATGTTTCTGCCATGGCCGGGAAAGATGGGATGCCGTTGACTTATGAAGAATCCATTGACCGGCAACGCTCTGGACATGAAATGCCTTGGCTCCTTCATAGTATTCCCAAAGTGACCATTGCCGCCGTCAATGGGTACGCAATGGGAGCAGGATTGGGGATTTCCTTGTGTTGTGATTTAAGACTTGCCGCGGAGCAAGCAAAGTTCGGAACGGCTTTTGCGAAAGTGGGGTTTGGCGGTGATTATGGCACTACTTGGCAATTGACCCAGTTAGTCGGAGTAGCGAAAGCTAAAGAAATGTTCTTTCTTGGCGATATTGTCGATGCTCAAGAAGCTTTGCGCCTTGGTTTAGCTAATCGGGTGTTTCCGCAGGAAGAGTTTGCCGCAAAAGTGCATGAAGTGGCCGCACAGATTGCGCATGGGCCGCAAGTGAGTTTCCGTTACATGAAAGAAAATATCAACCTCTCCACAAACTCTGATTTCAAAACGATTCTGGATCGAGAAGCCCTCACTCACTTGAGATGTGGTCAGACTGAAGACCATAAAGAAGGCGTGGCGGCTTTCATGGAAAAACGTCAACCTCATTTTCAAGGACGCTAACCTCTCTCAAAGATAGCAATATGGAACAAAGACGAAAGTATTGGGGTTGGGGCATGGAAGACACCCCCATTGATCATGAGAATCTCCAACTCATGGCTGAAAAACTTAAAAAGCAACTGAACATCTCAGCCTTTGACAAAGTGGACCCGATCCCTCTGGAGGATTTAAAATTAAGAGCACCTCGCTTTCGGCTCAGTGAGGAATTGCAGGCATTTTGTTCCAATGAAACCCATGTGCGTGCTTCTCACACCTATGGAAAATCATTTCGGGACATCTGGCGAGGCATCCGTGGGCAGTTCGACAATCCTCCCGATTATGTGGCATTTCCTCAGACAGAAGATGAGATTTCGGCTTTGATGGAATTTGCTCAAAAATCAAACGTTTCCCTAATCCCATATGGTGGCGGAAGCAGTGTGGTGGGTGGGGTGGAACCCACTTTGTCTGCCCAGTATCAAGGAGTCGTTACCGTCGATATGTTGCATTTTGATCAAATTTTGGAAGTGGACAAGGTCTCTCGTTCCGCTCGCATCCAAGCGGGAATCTATGGGCCTGCCCTCGAAAGCAATTTGAAACCTCATGGATTGACCTTGCGACATTTTCCGCAAAGTTTTGAATTCTCAACGCTGGGAGGTTGGATTGCCACTCGTTCCGGCGGTCATTTTGCCACACTCTACACCCACATTGATGAATTCGTCCAAGCCATTCGGATGCTCACACCACAAGGAGTGATGCAAACGCGACGACTGCCCGGTTCAGGAGCAGGCCCCAGTGAAGAACGCCTACTGGAAGGCTCCGAAGGCATTTTTGGAATCATTACAGAAGCGTGGATGCGCCTGCAAGACCGTCCTCGCCACAAGTTGACGGTCTCAGTCCGTTTTGCCCAATTTGAGGATGCCGTTGCAGCGGCAAGACGGGTGGCGCAATCCGGTCTCCATCCTACCAATGCAAGATTGATCGATCCACTCGAATCCTTGAATGCCGGCTTGGGCGATGGTGTGCATACCATGCTGATCATTGGGTTTGAATCCCACAACCATCCTGTGGAGACTTGGATGGATCGTGCCTTAGAGGTCTGCAAAGCGCATCATGGCGCATGGGACACGCCGGAACCTATTGGAACAGATGCCAAAAAAACGACGCAATCTGCCGACAACTGGAAACACTCTTTCATCCGTGCGCCATATCTGCGCGATGAATTGGTGCGTCTGGGGTTGGTCATGGAAACCTTTGAAACGGCGGTGACTTGGGATCAGTTTGGTCATTTTCACAAAAATATCAAACAGGCCGTTGAAGAAGCTGTTAAACAACACTGTGGTCAAGGAACGGTCACCTGCCGTTTCACGCATATCTATCCCGATGGCCCGGCCCCGTATTATTCGATTATTGCGCGCGGAGAAAAAGGGAGGGAGTTAGAGCAGTGGGATCAAATCAAAGCGGTTGCTAATGATGCGGTGATCAAATACGGAGGCACGATCACTCACCACCATGCAGTTGGAAAAGACCATGCGCCACATTATGCCCAACAGCATGGCACTATTTTTGAGAATATCTTGGCAGGTATCAAAAAGACTGTCGATCCTCAATGGATTTTAAATCCTGAGGTGCTACTCAAACCTCGCAAATAATCGAGAATACGGGCATTTCTTTTAATTCGTAAATTTTTTGAGGACAATCACCGCGTTGAGTCCGCCGAATGCAAAAGAATTGGAGAGGGCGACATTCACTGTCTGGGAGCGGGCTTCATTAGGAACATAATCCAAATCACATTGAGGGTCTGGCGTGAGGAAATTCGTAGTAGGGGGCACAAACGATTGCTGAATGGCCAATACCGCAGCAATCAATTCCAAGGCGCTACTCGCTCCAATCGCGTGACCGTGCATAGATTTTGTCGATGAAATCATCAATTGCGACGCATGGGACCCAAACGCTTGATGGAGGGCGCGGGTTTCGGTGATATCATTTGCAATAGTGCCCGAACCATGGGCATTGATATAATCGACTTCTTCAGGCGCCACCTGAGCATGATGCAGTGCTTGTGTGATGGTTTGCGCCACTCTCTTTTCTGAAGGATGAAGCAAATCTTCTGCATCTGCCGACATACCGAATCCTGCCAACTCTGCATAGATTTTTGCTCCTCTTTTTGTGGCATGCTCCAACGATTCCAACAACACCATGCCCGCCCCTTCTCCCAAGACCAGGCCCTTCCTTTCCTGGCAAAAAGGGCGACAGGTTTCAGGATCCATCACAGATAAGGCCTCCCAAGCTCTCAAATCTCCAAAAGTCAAACAGGCCTCTGCCCCGCCAGCAAGCGCCAAATCTGCTTGATGCTGACTGACCATCAGGGTTGCTTGAATGATGGCATGATTGGCAGAAGAGCAGGCCGAAGAGACCACAAAGGCAGGCCCGCTGATCTCATGTTCCATAGTGATGTGGCTGGCAACCGCACTGGGCATGATGCGCGGCACCGTGAAAGGATGAGCACGGTGGTTGTTGTGACGATACAAACGCTGGCTAGCAGCGTCTCGCGCCACCTCTCCGCCAATACCAGTCCCCACCACGACAACTGTTTGAGATTTTGCGAGGTCTTCAGAAGACAGTCCGCTCTCCCGAATGGCTTCTCGTGTAGCCACCAAACCAAATTCTGAATAGCGATCCAAGCGGCTCAATTCTTTGGGAGAAAAATAAGCAGCAGAGGCGTAGTCTGGCACCTCGGCCCCGATGGTTTGCACCAAACCGGTGGTTTCAAAAGTGCGCATCGGGCCAATGCCGCAGACTCCTTCTTGAATGGCTTTTTCAAACGCCTTTGTGTGATGGCCTAACGCTGAAATAGAACCTAACCCTGTGATGACAACCCGTCTTCCTGTGTGCATGATTTCCCTCGCTTCCTCTTCTCAGAGAGGCTCCATCGCAAAATTCTTTTGCTTCTCAATAACACTGGTCTATTTTAAAGAAAATTGTATAAGAGTCATGACAAAAATTCACTCATGCACAACGGAAAAGCAGGCGGGGGAAAGACGAGCAACCGGTTGCTTTCACTATCGGAGATATTTGAGGATTTATGAGGCTCTGGTCGATTCACCCACACTATCTTGATGCAAAAGGTTTGGTCGCTTTATGGCGGGAAGGACTCTTGGCGCAAAATGTTTTACTGGGCAAAACAAAAGGCTACAAAAATCATCCTCAGTTGAATCGCTTTAAAAATTCTAAAAATCCTGTAGGGGCGATTGCTAGTTATCTGAGGAGGGTGGTGGAGGAAGCAGAGCAACGCGGCTATCAATTTGATCATAATAAAATCGTTAATCGACGATTGCAAGGCACCCTTGCGGTGAATGAAGGGCAGTTGTCCTACGAATTTCAACATCTTTTGAAAAAACTTCGAACTCGGGATCCTGAACGATATCAGCAATGGAAAATGGTGAAGCATATCGACCCTCATCCCCTTTTTGAAGAAGTGGGCGGAGGTGTCGAAGCGTGGGAAATTGTTTAAATACCAGTGCTAAAAAATCCCATCGTTTTCCAGATCAGGCTTGAAGCATGAAAACCCAATGTGGCAATATTGTTAATGGATGTTCAAGGTTTAGGGTATTGCAATCGGCATCAAAAGACGCGCTACTTTGAACCAAGCCAATCTGCGCGGTTCCCGGCTGGTGAAAACCAACCTGCGAGAAGCTAATTTGCGCGGTGCCGCCAACCCCTAAGAGTCATTCTGAAATGAAGGTTAAGCGAAACGACGCGCACGAATTATAAAGAAGGCCAATGGCAAATAAGCGATATGATTACATCATTTTGGGCGGCGGTTCTGCCGGTTGTGCCTTGGCAAACCGTCTCAGTGCCGACCCCACCCGAGACGTTTTAGTGTTAGAGGCCGGCCGTCCCGATTATATTTGGGATATTTTCATTCACATGCCCGCAGGTTTGAGCCGTGTTTTGGGGAACAAGCGTTATGATTGGTGTTACGAATCGGAGCCAGAACCCTATATGCACAATCGGCGTATCGCTCATGGTCGCGGAAAAGTCTTGGGGGGGTCAAGTAGCATCAATGGCATGATCTTTCAACGCGGCAATCCTCTCGATTATGAAAGATGGGCAAACGACCGAGGCATGGAAAACTGGGACTATGCGCACTGTCTTCCGTATTTCAAGCGAATGGAAAATTGTCTGGCTGGCGGCAAAGAATATCGTGGCGATGCGGGGCCTTTGGTGCTCGAAAGAGGCCCTGCCGAAACCCCCTTATTTCAAGCATTCTTTCAAGCTGTTCAGGAGGCCGGCTATCCGCTCACAGATGACGTGAATGGCTTCCAACAAGAAGGCTTTGCTCCCTTTGACCGCAATATTCATCAAGGCCGGCGCCTGAGTGCGGCACGGGCTTATCTCCATCCTGTGAAACAACGTGCTAATCTCAAAGTCATCACCCGCACCCTTATTACGCAAATCCTTTTTGAAGGCAATCAGGCTGTGGGAGTGGAATATGCTCTGGGCAAGGGTCGTTTCCAGAAAGTTTACGGAGGCGAGGTGATTTGCTGTTGTGGCGCCATCAACACACCGCAACTTTTGCAACTCTCTGGCATTGGCAATGCCCAGGAATTGGAGGCTTGGGGAATCAACGTGAAACAGGATTTGCCGGGTGTGGGGGAGAATCTGCAAGATCACCTGGAAGTTTATATTCAATACGCTTGCACAAAACCGGTGTCGATGGCTCCTGCTCTGAATTGGTGGAATCAACCCTGGATTGGTTTTCAATGGCTGTTTATGCGAAAGGGGGCCGCCGCCACAAACCACTTTGAGGGCGGCGGTTTCATTCGTAGCAATGAGGAAGTCGCTTATCCGAATCTCATGTTCCATTTCCTGCCAATGGCCATTCGCTACGATGGCTCGGTGCCCAATAAAAACCATGGCTACCAAGTGCATGTCGGCCCGATGTATTCTGATGCACGAGGTTCTGTAAAAATCAAATCCACTGACCCGCGTGTTTATCCAAGCCTCCGCTTCAATTATCTTTCGACCGCGCAAGACCGCCGTGAATGGGTGGAAGCGATTCAGTGCTCTCGCAAGATCCTCAATCAAGCGGCTTTTGAGGAGTTCAATGGAGGAGAACTTTCGCCAGGACGAGCGGTTCAAACCGATGAAGACATTTTAGATTGGGTCGGTCAAGAGGGGGAAACTGCTTTGCACCCCACTTGTACGTGCAAGATGGGGGTAGATGCGTTGTCCGTGGTCGCCCCTGATAGTTTGAAGGTGCATGGCTTGGAGAATTTAAGAATTGTGGATGCCTCCGTGATGCCTTATGTGACCAATGGCAACACCTATGCACCTGTCATGATGATTGCCGAAAAAGCCGCCGATCTGATTCTGGGGAACACCCCCTTGCCTCCCTTGCGATTGCCTTCGATAACGGACGGACACATTGAACTTCCGCTCCATTTGAAAAATAAACAGGCATGCATCAACTTACTGTTCT
>JAOWAR010047342.1:0-13147 GCA_028571005.1 Clathrina lutea
CAATCCAATAAGTCCTCTCTCAACAAACAGATGTCATGCTTGAACAGGAAACTTCCTCTGCCACATCTTGCTCAGCACTCTCCCAACATCTTCTCTGAACGTCATTGCTGAAAGTCTCTCGAGCAGCGGGGTAAGCGACCCCGGCCCTGCTCCTGACAGCAGGATAAGCAACCCGGCCCTGTCACCGGACAGCGGGATTAGCAACCCGGCCCTGTCCCTCAGGCAGCGGGATAAGCAACCCGGCCATGTGCACGCCCGGCGGGACAAGCAACCCGGTGCCAGGGACCAATCGCTGACCACCGGCAGCGGGATAAGCAACCCGGCCCTGCCCACACCCAGCGGGATAAACAACCCAGCCCTGGGACTTAAATCAAGATCACCGAAACACTGGCAGCCGGCTATACAGCCCAGCCCTGCCAACAACCCGGCCCTGGGACTTAAATCACAATCGCCGATCACCGGCAGCGGGATAAGCAGCCCCAGCCCTGCGCACACCTAGCGCAAACACCACCTCAACTTCAGGAACAACCAACCCAGCTCAGCTCACAGAATCTATCCTCCACATCGGCCTATCCTATGCACTTCCCATTTCCAGAAACAATGGCTCATTAAACTTCCGAGGCACACCATGTAAAGGAGTGCGTGCATTGCGCCGACAACAGACTCTCAATGCCAGTATACGGCTACACAGTGACCCATCAGTAAAACAATTGGACCACTGACCACAGCTGCTAAACAAGTCAGGAGTAACCACCAAGTCTCTCCAATCCACCACAAACCCCGCAGGCTCTATACCATCAGGCGCCACATGGTGCCGCCACCTCTGCGAAGGCCAATAAGGCGCCACAAGCGTGCCCTCTGCACATGCCTCAAGCAACTGGTCTATGACACGCCCTAGCAGAAACGGTGGAGGGAAAAACCAACCAAGTTCACCCTCCCATTTCCTGGAGAAAGCATCGACACCCCCACAGCCAGTGCACCAGAACTGAGCACAGAACCGGGGAAGCTGCGCCGACAGGTGACTCGCAAACCAGTCGATAGAATGAGGCCCTCACAAGTGATCCAACGCCTGGAATACTTCTACACTCAGCTTGTAGTCATCTTTACAGATAAACTTGGACAAGTAATCAGCCCTCGTATTCAGTTCTCGAGGAATCCACTTTACCTCAAGCCAACAAAATGCTTCATGCACAGTCCGTAAGTTGCCACTGCTTCTGTTTGCAAGGACTCAACACCACTCCCATTAGAGAGGATCCGCTCCACATTTTGGTTGTCGGTATGGTGGAACACATATTTGTCAGACTAAAATTGATACGCAGACTGCAGGAGCAAATGTACAGCTCGCAATTCTCGCCGTGTTAAACTGGTGTGGGGTCCGCACTCCTCTAGGCACCAGTTACCATGAGCTTTGATCTCAGCCGACTCTACGTGCATCCATCCCGCCCACGCAATATTGCTTGCATCAGAATAAAACAGCACCTTCACCTTGGATGCAACGGGCCAAATTGGAAAGGATACCAGAGTGGAAAAGTGGTCCTTCCAGAAACTAAGCTCTTGGCATGCATCCTTGTCCAAATGAACGTGCAACCCCAAATACAGAACCTTTTCAATAGCCCTATACAAAGCTCGCGTCCACAGCCGAGTGGTCGGCCCTACAGCGAGGCGCAAAGACATGATATGCCCCACCACCTGGGCAACACTACGGGCCATGAAGCTACGACGAGATTCCCAAACTCGGTGCAAAGCTGCTTCAAACTTCTCCAGGCGACGCAATGGGATCTTAAACACTCCTTCCACTGTATCTATGTCATAACCCAACATCTCCACAATTTGCTCCAGGTCCCATGAACACTTAGGCTCACTGAGAAGAAAGCCACAGCTCAACACATCGGCTTTAACTGCCTGCCCTTGTGCACAACACACATCACGATCTTGGGGAGCAAGTGATCCATCATCATAAAACAAGAAACTCTCAGGCTCTGTCCCCTCCAGAATTTTATCAAATTTCGAGTAACCTTGTAAAAGCAATAAGGGGCAGTGGACAATCCAAAAGGCGAGGAGCAAAACACATACACACGCCCTCTCCACTTAAACCCTAAATACTCTAGGTTCTAGGTTCCCGTATAAATGGAAGCCGGTAGCCCTCCATCAGTACTGCAAGCACCCACGGTGAAGCCCCCATTTCTTGCCACACGTCCAAACAACTTCTAAGCCTACCCACAGTATACTCTTCTGGCATGGCAGCCACAGCATGCCGTTCTTCCCGCTCAACATCCTCACACATGATCATTAAAACAATACACACTCTCATCTAGAAAGACCGGCCGTTTAGAAACCCCTCCCTTCTCACCAGCAGAAACACAAAAACATCAATTATTAAATAAACTAATGCACATGTCACACACATCACGACACTCTAAAGGTCCTGACACTTCCCTTGTGCGCCCACCATTGGGCAGAGCGGACGGCAACGGTGGTGGCACGTCCTCGCCTGAGCTCCAGGCAGAAGCAACGCAAGTGCTCGAGCTTTCCATACCTGAAGCACTGCAGGCGGGCGGCGACTCCGTCCTCCGCTCCTTGCGCTCTCTGTCCCCAGCCCTCCCTGCCACGAAAGGAGTGTCATCGGCGTTCGTCACGCCAACCCCTCTTCGGGGACCGTGATCTCGACCGAGAGCAGCCTAGCTCTCCTCTCGGTTCCCACTCACATGGTCGCGTTGCACGGCGCATTCTGCCGCCATGCAGCCTTCTCCTCGCCATTGCCTGGTCTTGTGCCTCCTTCAGCCGCCTCTTGTCCGCCTCCGACTTGACGAGCAGCTTTTTCATATAAATTTTGACAGTGCCCCACCCGTCTGTACCTGCAATCATCAGAATTTTGTTTCTCTCTTTCAGCGGTGCCTCACCTTTCTCAGCAAGCTCGACGGCATTGGTCGGCTTGTCTTTTATTCCGGCGAACAGGGGACCCAGCCTCTTGTTAAAATGGTATTGTTCTTGGTGAGCTTGTTTCTCAAATTCAGTACCTGTTTGGCTGGTTTCATCAGGGGAAGGGGGATTGGCACTTCGGAGATCCTGGACCTGGGCCAGCAGCTCACGAGCCCACGCTCAGGGTTAGGCAAGGGAGGCGATGGGCTCCTCTCTCGGCCAGCGTACGGATTTCTAGAGCGGCCCTGCCTGCGACGCGAACCACGGTTTCTCGCGCTCGTAGATCTTCTAGTACTCACCATGGCCAGATGACTGTGAATGACAGCGAAAGCCTGATGAAAACGAGAGATGACGGGTGAGAACAGTGACAGACGACGACCACCAATCACTCCGACGCTGACCAGTCACATCACAATCAATGCTACCGCGAATGAAATGGCAGCATGCTGCCGCATAGTATAAAAGGCAAAAAATCTCACCGCCATTACCATTAAGGTAGCTCGCACACTCTACATGAGGGACCATGGTTTTTCACTCTTTTCAGCCGTGAAGAACCTAAACATCTCAGTGGCAGCCGGTGCCTCCGTTGCTGGTTCTCATATTTCTTGGGAGTCGACTGCGGTGACCTCATAGGTTTTCGCTGTCATGCGTACGGTCAGCTGGATCGCCTTGGCCTGTTCCCTCCTTACTTGTGCTCGGGTTGACACCGTGAACGCCTCTTCTTCCTTCTCTGGATGGATTGACAACAGGCGTGCCAGGCCTGGAAAGTACCGTCCAAGGAGTACGGACCTTGAAAGACTGTCTGAAACAATGGTCCTCATTTTGTTGACCTCCCCATCCACCTCAATGTCCTTATTGGCGGCAGGGTGTGTGCACACATCCCCATGTGTATACCGTAACTGTGCATTTCCAGCGATGGCTGAGTGCGCTGAGATCAATGATGAGTGTACCATGGTCTTTGAGCAGCCTTTGTCCACTACTAACAGCGCTTGTGCTGGCTGTGGCCTGATCTTTGGGGCAGCCATTCACTAGATGCCCTGTACGGTGGCTCTTAAAACAGCGCCGCTCCCTTCCTGATGTGCCAGTCGGCCGCCACGCCTCTCAGAATTCGTCTAGCAGTCACCCTTCTGCTTCACCTGTGCCGGGCTTGTGCTCCTGAACCCACAGCCTTATGTCTTCAGGCAATGTCGTCAAAAACTGCTCCGCCACGATCTTCTGACAAAGCTCCTCCACGGTCTGGCAGTCCTTTGTCCATTTGGTCAGAAGATCCATTTGCCGAGTGGCCAACTCTTGAAACGGTTCTCCTTCTTTTCAACGAATCGACTGAAAGCATTGTCTGTAGGTTTCCGGGGTGATATTGTATCTGCGAAGGATAGCTGTCTTTACCTCGTCATAGTGCTTCACCTTATCTGCTTCCAACGCAGCAAAAGCCTGTTGAGCCTTGGCTGTCAGCAGGGGTGCTATCTTGCATGACCATCTTCCGCGTTGGATGTCGTAAGCACCCATCATTCTTTCAAAGGTGGTTAGGTAGGCTTCCACGTCGTCGTTCGCCTCCAGTCGGGCCAATTTGGGCGCCTGCTCGAAAGCAATCACAGGAACCGGCCGCACTGCCCTTGGTTCGTACTCTCTCACCATGAGCTGCGTCAAGAGTGCCATCTGCTCGTCCCTCGCTCACCTCTCCTCCCTTATCATCTCTATCATCATTGCTATTGCCGTCTGCGAATCTGATCCGCCAAGAGCCTGAGCCCTCGGAGCGCCGGCTGGCTCAGTCGAAGTATCAACGCTTCCTGGGTTGTCCATTTGTTCACCGTCCATTCTTACCTTTGTATCTCTGCCCGAACGGGTAACTACCATGGACGGCCACAACAACAAAGAGAGAGAGAGAGAGAGAGAGAGAGAGAAACCGGATCGGCTGCCTACAGTGGTCAAGCAGCGTATCCTACTTCTGACACCAATTGTGAACGTCTCACAACTAGCCTGATTGTTAACACCACCCAAACAGACCTTTCAAATCACACAAGCACATCCATGAGAAAGAGAAACAAAGAACGAACTGCTCCGACAACGCTTGCGCAAACAAGATCATCGGCAGACATTTATTGAGTACGACAGAACGTTGCCGGGCGACAGAGATACACTCGCTCTCATACCCATGCATGATACATGCACTCAGTCACAGAATGTATTTTAAAACCACCTCACTACAAGTGTATTTAAAAAGAAACACCTCACTACAACTGTATTTTAAAAACACCTCACTACAAATGTACTTTAAAAACACCTCACTACAAATGTATTTAAAAACACCTCACTACAAATGTATTTTAAAACACCTTACTACAAATGTATTTTGCATAATATACCACTTACCTGGCTCTCCTTTATCAATGATGGCCGTCAGGAATTTGCCATGATAACACTGGAGTCAAATGGGCTGTCAGGTTTGTCAGGATGTAATAATCATTATTTGATTTCGGGTTGACTTAGGAGTTGATTTGAGCGGAGAGTTGCACAATGAAATGTAGCCTGAACAGCATCATTTGATACTCGCAAGCCACCTTTAAGGTAACGCAATACATGATGAGTCTACAAGGTCAGTTTTGACCGAAGTGCGATACTCGCGTGCTTTCACAATGTCAAGTCAGGGTTGAAATCTTGAGTTTCATCTACTTCGTGCTCGGTGTTGTTTGTGTGCAGGGAAAACTCAGCTGTGCATTCTTCGCCTACGTACCAGCTCACCTGATGCGAGGCATGTCCACAGTCAACATCGAAGTAGGTGAAATTGATGGGGAGAGTGTCGAGTGCCAGACAATGCATCCAACAAGTAACCGCGAGATTTGGGTAACGAAGATTCTGGACATCCCGAGGTTGTTTAAAGCGCAGGTCATTCTCAGCTGTGATGGAGGGCTGTCTGCTGGCGCCTTCAAGGTTCGTGTGAAGGGACGTCGCACGCTGGTTACCAATTCAGAGTGTTTTACCTTTGTTGGAGATTGCTTTGAAGACTGGCCTGGCAACCATGTGGCTGGGTTCTTGTGTCCAGTCCAGACTCGGGAAAAGAAAGATGACTTGACTCCGGAGCTTGTTCATGCCTTGTTCAGCTTCTCCCAACTGTGTCTGAAGCACGTCGATGAAGTTTCTGTGAACACCCTCTCATCAGCCCTGCTTGACATGCCAGTGTGTGGTCGCTTGCTTCAACCACCATTTCTAGAGAAGATTCGCACGTGGATCATAGCCAGCATTCAGACCAATTCAACACCTCCTAAGCGTGTCTTCCTGTGCATGGCATGGCTGATTCTGGGGCATGTGGATCAAGATGGCTTCATTGTTGTGGGCCTGCAACTTCCGCCAAATTGCCAGCACCTCATAGTCGAGTCAATTGGCTTCATGTTGGCATCTGGCTTTCCCTTAAATCAAAAAATTAAAACCACTCTCAGTCGTCTTCTCTCTGCTGTCCATAGTGGTCTAGGTATTCCATGGATTTACCACTTGGGCCACTGGCATATCTTTAACCACCATCAGCATTCCCGCCTGTTTTGCCACCGTAAAGTAGGGCATGAAGACATTCTTGCTTGGCTCAGTAGCGAATCGCACGCCAGTATTCGAGAAGGCAGGGATGCATCTGATGTGGTAAACCGACTGAAGAAGCATCTGACTTCTGTCTTGGACTGTCTTTGCCTGTATAACAAAGTCCTCTCTTCCCACTCAAAGCAGCTCAGGCAATTCTTGGATGAGCTCCGCACTGACTGTGGCTTAGCTGTGGATGTCAGCCTCATCAAACGACAGATACCTGCAGAGAAGATGGCTGCTAGCCGCATCACCCAAATGGTTTCTGACCCGGATGAGAAGAAGCTGATGAGGTTGTGGTGCTTGTCTCCTCACCTGGAGATTTCAAAGTTGCTCCTGGAAATTGCATCACGTACGCCTAGCTCATCCATTTTCTGCGAGCTGTTGAATACCGACAAATACAAGAATGCAAAGGAAATATGCCAAGAACAGGTGGTGCTCCGATGGATCAAGGGTGGCAGCAAGACACCCCGCTCAATTTCAACGCATCCCTCCGCTGGTGAGACCTGGTTGAACATTTTTGCGCGGCTGTCGAAAGTGCTTGCTACTGCTCTACTCTCCAGCAATGAACACATGCAGCGAAGGTTGCTTGAAAGTGTCTGCAAGGAGCTCGAAGCCGTGCAACCAGACACAGGTCAAATTACTCGCTTCTCCTATCTCATCAAAGGCATAGACGATCGAGTTCAGCAACTTTGGTGTCACTATGCATGCAAAGTGTTCGAACAATCACAGTGGACTGGCAAGAGCTCTCTGGAATGTCTTCACAATCTCTGTGGTGTGAAAGCCAAGGAGGAGCTTGACTCCCTCTCCAATCTTTCGACGTAAGTCTGAGGTTTTGTTGCAAATGATCTGTCATTCTAAACTATGCAAAACACCTTACAAGATCAGCATATAAAAATAGGAATAAATTATTCATGTACCAGTGACATACCTGGATAGGGGTTTGGGTTGGTTTTGGGGTCCCCCAGAAGAATTAAGTTGGTTTTCTGAAGGTGGAAAAACCCCTTTAAAATTATTCAGTGTGTCTGTTTATAAAGTAGAACAGAGGACAAGTTATTTTTATCACCATTACTGGTGTAATGTTCTGCATCCTAGTGTCTTACATTATATTAGTAGTTCACTCACACAGGTTCCACTCTCCCTCTGGCTTGCTCTCCTAGTAGAAGTCACCCACACAAGTTCTAGTTCTCCTTGCGACCCTTGAAAAGAGGGCTCAACTCCGATTCATAGCAGAGTTCAGGAATAAACCTTTCTGTCCGTCAGGCTGGCCTGTTTGTGTCGTCTGATCTTTGGGATAAGAACGGGGGCCACGCTACATTTGGTGGCAGCGGCGGGATCATGAACGTCCTCCCACGATTTTCCCGGCAAGCTTGGCGACAATTTCGCAGCATGGATTGAGCACTTTCGCCATTGTGCTCTCGCCAACCAGTGGACAGATGAGCAGCATAGACAGTACTTGCCTGTCCATCTGGCGGATGACGCCCTCGCAGCGCACGTCTGTCTTCCAGGCGTGGAATACTTGTCCTTCAACGACGTCTGCGAACAGCTTCTCAATCGTTTCTCGCCACCCGAGCGAGTTCACGCTCACCGGGCCGAGCTACGTTCACGGCGCCGACAGGAAGGAGAGCCCACCACCACTTTTGCAGACACCATTTTCTCGCTTGCCACTCGGGCATACCCTACGCTGGACTCAGCTGTCGTAGACGAACTTGCGAGAGACGCCTTCATTGATGGTCTTCCTAGTAAGGACATGCGAGTACGCATCCGCGAACGGACCCCCGAAAACTTGGCGACGGCAACAAGGCACGCACTGTTGCTAGAGGCGCTCATAGAGGCTGAAAGTCCGCTACGTGAAGAAGCAGCGTTCACAGTGGCGGCGACACGACCTCAACAACCAGCAGGTTCCTTGTTGGACATGGAACTCCTCGCCCTTCTGCGTAGTATGAACGACAAGCTCGATTGTTTTGTCATGCAGTAGACTAGATCTGGTTCCCCATCAACAAGCACGCAGCGACGACCTCACACCCAGTTCAACGGCCACTGCTTCAACTGCGGCGACTACAGCGACAGGTCGCGTGATTGCAGGCGCCCGGCACCAGCGACCTCAACCCATCGTCCACCCCTTGGGCGCCCCTCTAGCCGGGATGAGCGCTACCTTCCCAGCCGTTCGGGAAACTAGCTTCGGCTGTTGGAGCGGGTAATCCGACAGCCCCTTTCCCCGAGACCCAACCGAGCGAGATAGTGAACGCACGCACAGCCTGAGCGGTTGTCCTCTCCTAAGTCTCCAAAAGTTGGTAAATCCTATCCCCCTTCTCCTTCTGCTCCTATTTCTATTAATTCTCTTGGAGTCTCGTCTATGTTTGTCCCTACTGAGATCGCTGGCAGGCCCATTGCAGCTTTGGTTGATTCAGGCTTAGCTGTCACTATCCTCAGCGAGGCAATCTGGAGCCTAATCAACCCAAAGGTCGCAGTCTCTCCAGCCGATGTTCACGTTGCAGCAGCGAATGGCCAGCCTCTTGCCGTTGTTGGTACAGCGCCTGCTTGTATTCATGTTGGTGGTCTGCAGGTTGTGCATGATGTCCTCATTGTCTGTGGCAGTGAGCCTGATTTTCTACTTGGTGCTGATTTTCTTACTGCTCACTCTTGCCTTCTTGATTTCTCATCCGCTACTCTCCTCGCAGGCGGCAAGCTCCTCTCTCTTCGCGCCCTGGCCGATCTCTAAAGCCAAGCGCGTGCAGTCTGCCGAGTTGCATTGACCAAGACCTCCATTATTCCCCCAAAATAGGAGGTGACTCTCACGGCCTCCCTCGAAGGAAGCATTCTGGTGAATGACCTCTACCGTTCCGGTGTTGTGGAGCGAGGCAACAATTTCTCCGCAGTCATATCGGCACCTACAACCCCCTTCCGGACAGCACCAATGGTAAGGATTGCGAAGGTGACTATCTGGAGGTTGTAAATGAGCACGATCTGTCTCATGATAGTCGAATTCACTGTGGTCGTGTGTCAATTGCATCATCTCAAAAAGCCAATGTAAGATCTATGTTTGACCTCAGTGACTGCTCCCTTTCCGGTTCTGAATTGAGCGCAGCTTACTCTCTTCTGGAAGACTACGCCGACATTTCTCAACATCGCCTGAAGACATCGGCCGGACATCCATCCCGAAGCATTCGATCGTTACAGGAGACTCTGCCCCAGTCCGACAAGCGCCGCACAGCCTACCCCGTTCCCAGCTCACTGAGTTGAACAGGCAGCTAGACAAGATGCTGGACCAAAACATCCTACAGCCATCAAGAAGCCCGTGGGCCTAGCCAATCGTCATGGTAAAGAAAAAGACGGTAGTCCACGCTTCTGTGTCGAGTATCAGCGGCTAAACAGTGCAACCAGGACAGACGCGTACCCACTTCCTAGGATCGACGAGTCTCTGGACGCCTTGGCAGGAGCGCAAATCTTCTCCACAATGGACCTGTCATCCGGTTACTGGCAAGTGGAATTTGACGACGACGCGCGAGAAAAGTCATCTTTCGCCACTCATCGGGGACTCTTCGAGTTCAATGTCATGCCGTTTGGATTGTGTAACGCCCCGGCAACATTTCAACGGTTAATGACGCTGGTTCTGGCAGGCCTCCAATGGGAGACACGTATGGTCTACTTGGACGACATCATTGTTTCTGCCAGAACTTTCCAAGGGCACATGGATCGTTTACGTCAAGTATTCGACCGCCTCCGAGAAGCAGGACTCAAGCTTAAGCCAAACAAGTGTCATTTCTTCGCCGCCTCTGTGCCTTACCTTGGACACATCATCTCGCCAGCTGGGGTCACCACGGATCCGGACAAGGTCGCGGCCGTTGCCAACTGGCCAACCTCAACTTCGGTCAAGCACCTTCGGTCGTTCTTGGGATTGGCGTCATACTACCGGCGTTGCACCCAGGGCTTTGCGTCTATCGTAGCCCCTCTGCATCGATTTCTGGAGAAGGAGGCCAAGTTCCTTTGGTCGTCAGCCTGTGACACAGTGTTCAAAGTACTGAAACAGCGTCTGACATCAGCACCAGTTTGTCTCTGCCGGACTTCAATCGTCCATTCATCCTGGATACTGATTCGTCTGACACTGACATCGGAGCAGTCCTTGCCCAGCAAGATGAGGAAAGCCGAGAACGGGTCATTGCCTACGCCAGCCGCTCACTCTCCAAACCTGAACGCAAGTATAGTGTCACTCGATGTGAACATTTAGCCATTGTCTTTTTCACTAAGCACTTCCGTCAGTTTTTGTTAGGTTCCAATTTCACCCTTCGTACTGACCATGCCTCTCTTCAATGGCTTACCAGGTTCAGCTCTACGGATGGCCAAACAACACGATGGAGCAAGCAGCTAGCGGATTACAACTTTACTGTTCAGCACCGCCCGGGTACCCGACACAGCAACGCAGACACCCTCTCCAGACAGCCTGACAACCCCTTGCAATCTCCCCAAGTAACGGACCTGCCTCAAGAGGAAATCTCAAGATGCCGCAGTAGTCGCTGTCACCTGGCCAACCAGCACGCCTCCAGAGTTCTCGGACGCAGCCTCAACATCTTTAGACGACAGCTGTGCTGATTGATGCAGTGAACTTCAAGATCAATGTGCCCCTGACCACAGCAATTGGTTACCCTCCTATTCGCACAGTGAACTTTCTCTTGCTCAACAGTCTGACCCAAATTTGTCTCTTCTCCTGTCTTCCCTCTCTGTAGACCCGCTATGTAAACCATCAGGTGTGGAACTCCAAGGTCTAAGTCGTACTACAAAGAACCTCCTCGGAGAATGGCAGCGGCTCAGCCTCAAGAACGGTGTCCTGTACCGATGCTGGAAGTGCCGCATTGGCACCCACTCTTTTGATCAGCTCGTGGTTCCGCAACAGCTTCAACAGCAACTCTTGGAGAACCTTCAATGGCACACTATCGGTGGTCATCTCGGCATCAAGCACCTGCAACGCCGCCTTCGTCAACATTACTTCTGGCCAAATTGGTGACGAGCTTCAGCAGACTTCTGCCAGAATTGTTTGATCTGCTGCCACAACAGGACATCGCCAGGAGCACCCCGAGCCCCGATGCAAGTAGCGCAAGCAGCCTACCTATGGCAGCGGCTTGGCATGGACCTTCTCAGTCCCCTCCCGAGGACAGCCCGAGGTCACAGCCCATGTGACAGCATCATCAATGCAGAATTCAGCTTTTGCAACTTCAACGGCTCTCCTGAAAAAGTCATTTCGACATACTTGCCTGATAATGGTAGAGAGTGTTCAGCAGATTCAAGTGCCACAGCTCTTTGTCCTGCACAGATTGAGAGTGCTGAAGCGTTTCTCAAGTCCTCGGCCCTGTACCATCTTCGGCGAGACTGTCTATTCTCCTCAGACGTCAGAGGCTTCTGTAGTCTGCAGTTTCAGGTGTGGCGCTGTCTGTCAATCGCACACTCGCCCGGCTCACAAGAGTATAACCAAGCGCTCAGCGAGTCACTGCCCATTAGTGCTGAAGAAAGGGAAACAGTCAACATAGACGTCAGGTCGTCATTTGCCTGCTTTGTTCTGAGTCTCGCCAATGAACTAGCTCACAGTGGTCAATGCCCACAAACGGCCGTGTACAGAGCAATGTTTGATGTGGCAGAGTTGCACTTCCACTCACCGGAGTTGGTCAGAGCACACCTACGCTGCCTGGTGAAGCTCAATCATGAGCGCAATGTGCCACACGTCGCAGCAAGTCTAGAAAGTCAGCTGGAGATGATATGCAGCGGAGTACTGCTCCAAGCACTCTATGGTAAGCCACACTTACAGTAGCATGGCACATGCATATGGATTGTGCCTCTCTCGGTATTATCTGTGTCTCAGCACAATTGAACACTCATGTTATAGTATACGTGGTGATCCATGTATTTGAAAAATTAGCAAGCAAAGACATCAATTGATGCATGGTGGGTGCAATTACAAGTCTGTTTTCAACGTAAAATACAATAGACTGGCACTGCGAAGTTTACAGAAGGGTGAGTTTGGGCAGGTCATTAATTTACAGAATGGAGAGTTTGGGCAGGTCATTAATTTTGGTGACCCATGACCAACAGCTGAGTTGCTATTCGCACCCAGGAATCGGCAGTCATGTTAATATGGAATTTGAATAAAAATTGACTGTACTAGAGTGACTGTAAGGTATACATGTCGGAGCCCACTACTGTGCTGACGAAGTCCGAAGAAGTCATCTAGCTACATAAAAGTGGGCCAATGACCTGACGCCAGTCGGGACAAGTTAAACACTTCAAGACACCAAGCCCAGCCAATCCGATTGATCAAACTGCCGCAGGTCAAGCATACCTGTCACAAGTCTTCCTGTTTTGGGACTGCAGGCTTGTGACAGGATTGCTAGACCTGCATCAGTTTCCGATCAATCGGATGCTTCATGCAGCTAGATGACTTCTTCGGACTTTGTCAGCACAGTAGTGGGCTCCGACATGTATGACAGAGATAACTTGTTCTGAAGGGTCTGCACACGTACTATAAATTACTTCCCAAGAATGAGAGATTATGTAGGACTGTGCCGCGCACAACATCGGTATAGGACCTACTACGTAACCATATCGAAATGTTCCAGCGAACTTTACAGGCTTCCGTGTTGGCCGGAATTGTGCATTCGTGCATAGAAATCCCGCG
>JAOWAR010047453.1:0-13147 GCA_028571005.1 Clathrina lutea
ACCACCAGCCCACGCCCTGGATAGGTTGGAAGTTAGCCTGTGTTGCAGAAATTTAGAATACGATACATATTATTATCCTCGTTAGAGTAAAGCACGCACCAAAAACATGGATTGCAGACTTCCAATTGTCAACTCCATAAATTGAGTCCACGCAACGGAGTGGATGAGGCTGGCCATTTACTGTCATCAACAACTCAAGTTTATCAAACAAAATGCCTTCTTCCCACTTGTTTGCCAAATCCCCAATCACCAGCTCCGGCACGGTGAAAGCAATCGAAGAACCTCCCGCGGATTTCTTTGAGACAAGCCAAATTTGGAAGACGTCTTCGTTGTTAAGCCGCAGCATCTCTGTCATGGTGTCGTGAAGTCTCTTTTGCCAGTCTCCATTTGCTTCCATTGTATTCCAGTCACCATTGAAAGTCATCAGCAGCAGGCAAGGATCATGAGAGTTATGCCTGACATCTGGTTGTTAACAACACAACAAATGAACCAAACAAAAGCCATCATGTCTTGAGAAAATCATAAAAGCAAAGTGACTTGACTTACCCATTCAATTTGTGATATGCAATATATTGATAGCCCTGGAATTGACACTGAAACTTGTTGTCCATCTTTGCCATGATTTAGCACTGAACTCTAAGAAAATTTAAGTATCTTACAGTTTCTGATTGGAGACCATCAATATTTCGGTAAGAATAAAAATTCCGTTCTGGTACTTGTGTGCCGTCGTGCATGTCTGCTCCGATCATGTCGAAGCTCATTTTAAATTTAAATTTAGGTCGGGATTTAAACTTTTGACTGGGAAATTGATGTTTCACTCTGAGCAGTAATTTTTGCTCGTACCAAAATACTGAAAAAAAATCATGGCTGAACTTTTCTCTTGCATGGTTTACAGTAACCAAAACTTGATGCAAGTTCTCCGGTGCATTAACCCCTGGCTTCCATACATAAGGGTGCTCAGGTGCATTAATCTCTGGCTCCAGCCAGCCGCGGCCGGCCGATCTCGACCGCCGTGACGTCATCAGGCGAGCATGGTGCAGCATACAGCAAACAATGTCAATGATACATGCACGCACGTACAATGTAGATCTACGCGTAGACTAGACTACCTGGCCGCTCGATCGTGCGCGTACATGCCCGTTTTCTCGACTGGGGATGATCTCGCTATTGCTGAACGTTCGAGCTTCGCAAGCTGCTCGGCGATCGCGAACACAAGTAGTAAGCGGAGGCTTGGCAGCCTACCGACATCTGAGAAAGAAGGCAAACGCGGGAGGTACGCTGACCTGATTCATGGAAGGTGCAGGCCCGCCTGGAAGGAGCAGCTACCTAGGCACTTGAGCGCCACTGCAGCTAAGAGCACAGAGCATCTTTCTCGTGGAAATCGACTTTGGCCTCCTTCAGAATGGCTCTAAATCGTACATTTTGAGCGAAGTTGGTAGAAGATCATTATGTACTGTTTATTGTAGTCATGGGGCTCTTGCCAGCTATGCCAGAGGAAAATTGAAACAGCATCTTAGGCCTGGATTGATGTCACTGCTGGAAAGAGTTTGTTTTCTTCAAGGAAAAATGTCTGCCGTGAAAGCGGTAAGCGATGGGAATGTAAAACTTGGGAAAGTAGGAGTCTTTCGTGGTTGCTTCCTGGGGATGAACTCGCTTTTAGCTAAAGGCAGTGGTAAAGTGCTCAACTGACACCCCGACCCTTATGCATGGGAGCCAGGGATTAATGTACCCGAGGAGCCAGTTTTGTGGCGCTGTTCTGAGGAAACGAAAAAAAAAATTGACTGTGCTCCCCATTGCTGGAAGGTCATTTGATACAGGCACTTTCCATTGTCAAAAACCATTGGTCTTTTAGTTTGGAAGTGCTTTGAACCGATAATTGAGTCTGTTAACCACAGAAAAGTAACCATAGCCATAGGTGTTGGAACTTCAGCCTGACATCGCTGATGTAAACAGCGAACCTTCTCTTTTCCTTCATACAGTGCACAAAAGCCGGCCTCCCATTATACCAATTTGTGTTAAATTATGAAGTCACGATGATCGGTATGAGAACATATAGAAACCCATTCTGACACAGTTGTACCATCGCATTCCATGTGCCTGATGGTTAGAAGGAACTTAAACGCGCAGGTGGTTGATCTTTAAGTCCTCAGCTCTGGTCTTTGTGATTATTGTGTGCCAAGTCTTCATTCCCGGCTATGTGGTCACTATGTGCAATGCGACATGCACAAATGATGAAGCATACACAGATCAAAGAAAAAAAAACTGCCGTTAGAAGAGACCAGGCAGGATCAAGCCAGCCTTTGCATAACAGAGTTAGTACAAAAGCAGAAGACCTATTGTGGTGAATATCTACCGTCAGCATTTCCTCTTGATCCAGCAAAACAATCTATCCCAACAACAAGGATATCTTTACCTTTCAGCAAAAGCTTTGCTGTGATTTCGCCATACCTCCTTGTTTTAACCACAAAACCTTTTATCACTCTTCTGGTTGGAGAGAAGATCAAGGCAGTAGACAACTTAAGTAAATAGCCGAGAACATCATGCACGAGAAGGCCAATCCAATACTGTGCTGTGCGTGTCTGTCATCATTGATGTAAAACAGCTGGATTAGAGGTGAAAATGCAGCTCCTTTGTCAGCATGGAAAACAGCAAGTTCCAGGAGCAGCAGAAGGCCCGTTCCATCAGTTGAGTAATCCCGATGCATAACAAATCCTTTGTGAGACCTAGATATTTCTATGCCCACCTGTTGTGGGGCCTTTCTAAAGACAGGACAGGGCACTGACGGATGACAATAGGTCCCAGGGCCGTACAGGTTAAGCAAAAAGAGGTGAGATGAAAAGAGAAAGGAAGTCGGTGTGGGGCCGCTGGTAGCATGTGTGTGCATGTGTGTGTGTATTAACAAGGGGCGTGCGCATGGAGCCACCACAGTCCGCAAACCATCACAAATCTCGCCTCGTTTATTTCAATCCGTGCTTAAGCTCTTCCATTCCGTGGCTTGCGTGAAATGTTGGGATGTCTGGCCATTCTAGTATATGATTCTTTCGGAGTTCAGAGGGCTGCCTTGCAAGACTTGTACCTTCTGTGCTCAGCCAAACCTTTCTTCTATCATGAATCCGTGAAGTACGAGCTTCAAATAAAGCAGACAGACCCGAGAATTGCTCAAATGCACTCCAAGTCGCGCTATTTTTTTTGTTTCTTTTTTCTGAATTTTGACCAAAACTTTGCACTGTTAATGTTACAATGGAGCTCTTTACCCAGAGTTTCAGCTAAAGGCGATTGGAGATATTTCCCTAGCCATGCGGAAGTTACTGCAGCAGACACCGAGCACCCTACACGAGTGGATGGGCTTAAAAAAAGAGAGAAAAAGAATTAAAAACCTACACCCTCACATCATATCTCCACAACACGCACCTAAGAAACATATCAAAAGAAAAAAGAAAAGAAAAGAAAGGAAATGAAAAAGCTACACCCGGCCTCACATCACATCTTCGCTTCATCGGCAATCACCACGGCATGCGCCTACTAGCCACCTGTGTAATTCAAGCATCATCGTCTGCGCCGTCTTCACACGCTCAATACTGAGCCACCCCCTTGACTACATCACTAAAAAAAAAGGAAAAGGAAAAAACGCCTTCATTATGCGGCACTGCTGGTAGAAGTAGATATTTAGTAGAAGGCTGTTGGGCTCAAGTGCAACATTTTTTTCGTAATATTGTCAGGCGGCCGAAAAACACCAGCGACACCTTCATACAGTCATGTATGCATGCATTTCATGCATGCACGTACATGTATTTTTCACACGGAAGCCCCGTGGTGGCCGCAAACACATCACTTGCTCAGGAAGAGGCTTTTCCGCATTCGGAAAAGAGCGTGAACCTCTACCATATACCAGTCGAACAGCCGGCGAATGCAACGCGCGCACGCAATCAGTTCAAATGTAAATCTTTTCCCCCCAAATATGGTCGAGTGTGCTCCTGAAGCAAGTGCGCGGACCAGCTCCGCAATTTGGCTCTCCACATGCCTTCCAGTGGGCAAGTGCGAGTGGTAGCTAGCCATAACTACGACAGACGTTTACAGGAAGGAGCTCTCACCGGAGCAGATGGCGGAAAAATTTGGAGAGCTTCAGATAAACCTGACAGCGAATTTTCAAAATTCTTCTTTTAACGCGTAGAGAGGCCCAGGCCTATACTAGCCTTGCCTGGGTGTGGTAATTCTTTCTACATGAACACCGAGGCGCACATCCTGACGTCTGTCTCCAGACGAACGATTTCCTTTGATGAAAGAAATACTCGCAGTAAGCTTAGCAAGCTTTTGTTCTCTCTCTCTCTCTCTAGATTCTCTCTCTCTCTCTCTCTCTCTCTCTTGTTCGATAGAAATTTAATCGCTCTCTCTATTTCTCTCTGGCTTTGTGTCCGTACGAAATCACCTGTCAAGTAGACTTTCTAGGTGAAGTGTGGTTCTGGTGCTGAAAGTAATCATCGATTGAGAGGCAGAACCGTTTCAGGGTACAACAGGTTTGCGAGGCACATTTGCTTCACATCCCCTTCAGCACTCCTCCAGGTTCTTCCCGGCAAACGTTGACAACATAAGAAAGGAAATCTTCAGCACTTGGGACACTGCCACCGGCTTGTCTTGGGAAGTTTTTGTGGCTTACCAGGTCAACGTCCCACGCTGTGAATAGAGTATTTTTCACAACAAATCAACTGCACGAGCTGTAGGCCTCACGATTTTATCGCTCGGCCAGCCACCCCCTCGTTCACATCACACACGCAGACAGACATTGACACAAAAAAATCTACTACCTGGCCTGCACAGAAGTTGTCGTAAGGAAAAGAAGAGAATGCCCGCACTGAGAACAGCCTTGCGGTGTCGTTCGAAGTTCTCCTGAAAGTCGCAATGCTTCGCAGTCCGCGCATCGCTCAGAATTCGGACCAGCTTAGCAAAACGTTTAGCTCTCCGAGGGCTTGTTCCAGCTATTTACAAAAGTGGGCCGGACCTATGTCTTCTCGACCCAGAAGGATCCGTAGACTCTGCCTCTCTACACATGAAGCAAAGAATGAGGCCTGTCCTTGTCAAGCGACAGGAAAGTGAAATCAGGAAGAACTTACAAAGCAGGTTCTGGTAAGCTGGGTACAAATCGATCCTGTTTCAATCAGTGAGTTAGGGCCGCGCTCTTTGCCCAGGAAGCCGAGTGTCAGTTTGTAGACGTCACGAAGTTAGGACTTTTCTGGCAATATTGTAGGGCTCAGGAGTTTTTCTCTCGCCAAACCAGAACCTCAAGAAAGACCACACCGCGCTAAAAGTCACCCCAATAGCTCTTAGAACACGAACGGGAAATAAAGCTGCACGTTCCTTGCACAAGAGGGAAAGGAGATCAATTTTTTCTCACCGATCAAGCATGTGGAGAATTTGACCCACACGGGGAAATGTACGTGATCCGAATGACCTGTGACGGACACACGCACACGCTGATTATCGTTTGTGGAACCACCTCCAGTCCCTTCACAGGCCTGACGGTGGCAATAATTGATCTATTTAGTATGCACCTATGTTTATGTGCATGCGATTGTGTAGCTTTTCATGTTAATATGCGCCACAACCATGTCAGTCAATCATGTGCCATGTACCTATTCAATAAAACTTAGTCCTGCCAAGTTGTTGACAAGTTGAAAACAAAACTGGCCTCTGCAGAGTCCTGAACAGTGCTACCAGTAGTACTTATCACCCCACGAAGTCAAATCCATTTTGAAGAATTCAACCGGCTTCTGTCTTCAGCGGTTCTGACAAAAAGGAAAAGGGTCTGTAAAAATACTAAATTAAAAGCTGTGATGTGCTGCTTATCTCCTCACAGAGGACCCTGTGTGGGTAAGGGAAGAACCTGTCACGAAACAAGTCGGGCCGAGAGGAGGAACAGTGACAGCAGGTGGCGCCACGGTGGACTTTCAGTGCGGTGTGTTGGAGCGAGACTACAGGATTGAAGTCCAACATCAGCACGCTTCCGAGCAGAGTAGTCTGGAGGACTGCGCTGTGACAGGGGAAAAGGAAAGAGCTCAGCTTGCAGATCGTCTGACCATCATTCCTGAGCCGATTGAAAACCCCAACATTGCTGAGGGAACGCATGAAGCAGTATGGCTTCAATGACTCGTGTTGTTTCATTGTGATTAGCATGATCGCTATCATTTTACTGTCGTGTGCATGTTTCATTCTTCAAGCAAATTCACGTTCAAACTTGATCCCGAGGGTTTGAAAATTTGTAAGATTGATGAAATCATAATATAAAAATTCATAAATTTTGAATTCTCAGCTGGTTGTCAGTAAAATAAAGTGGATGTGGTCTTTTCCGTTCTATTCGTTTCATTCCCCACTACAGGAAGCTGCAGCTCTTTCTTCGACCCAGCGGACATCTCGCAAGATCGGTACGGTTCACATTCCTGTCAATCCACCTGACAGCCATCGCCATGAGGTGTACATAAAGGAAGACGGAAACTTCCACGCAGTGACAGAAGAGGTAGAAGCCGAGGTAACACCAGCCGGAAAAGGAGAATCTAAGAAATCTCGCCTCAAATTCAACCTCATCGGTGCATTTAAGTGTGTCTTCCGCCTGGTGTGGTTACACCGCCATGCCTCTGCCAAGACCGTGGCCAAAGTTGGTGAAGACCTCACAGACGATGAGCAGCCACTCAGCATTGGCATGTATTATCAGTGCAATCTTGACCAAAGTTACGGCTGTCCTCATTGGCTAAAGACGGTCGTGGCATTCGGCCAGCCCCCTCGACCAGAATTATTTGAGGCTGACGGGCGTGTTGACGGTTTGTTCATGGCTTGTGAGAGAAGCTGTGAGCTCCCTTCGGGGCTGTTTGTCTCGAACGGTGACACCATAGAGGTTAGTATCCGGGCTCCAGGTGCATCGCTGGAAAGGACAAGGACGTTCACGAAGGAATGGAAGAAGAAAGCAAGCTTTCTTCCCTTCTGTGATGAGGTCAAGCTTGTCCCGAATGGGACATCGCAAGGCAAGGGCTTCGATATCACCCTAGAGGTGAAAATAGATGGCTTGCACGTCGGGGGTTCTGTTGTGTTCGCCATTCCCTGGCAGGTGGGTTTCTACTACATGGCCAACAACTAAGGTTTCCAACCAGCATTTGTTTCTAAATTAGCCACAGATAAGACTGAGAGTATATAGAGAGATGGAGGATTTCAAGATGGAATCAGAGCGGCACTGAAATCTAAAACATACTTATCCATTTTAGATTGGTTTATCTGACAGCGGTGCCTTTTCTATGGTTACTTTGGAAAGGGCTGGTTTGGCGCACAAATTAAGTATCCCTGGCGTTTTGCTGACAGGCAGCAGCCTTCACCTTGCGGTTGAACTTGATTGATAATGTATCACTTCAACTGATCAGCTGCTGCTTGAACATGTCCTTGTACTGTTCTCCTTTCCTCTTCTTCTCTCTCATCTGTACAGAATCTTAAAGAGGTCGAAGGTCACGGCAAGCAGATTAAGCTGTTGGACGACATCCCTTCGGACAAGCGATTGTTTCAGCTGGCAGAATGCTTCCAAGATCGCGGTCTTGACCCCAGTCGTTTTCTGCTGGCCCTTCCACAAGATCTACACAGGAAGGAAAACATGGAAGCTGGCGGTGGACGGCAACGTAAGCTAGCAGCAAGGGACGTCACAACACTAGTTGGAAACGCAAAACGCTTCTATGACCACCATAAGCTCGCAGATCTCAGGCAGCGTCTTGGTGGTGGGTCGAGCAGTGCAGTGGTGAGCAGCCCGGGCCAGGGCACCTGTGCTGAGGTGGTGGAAGAGGGGCTACAGATATGGGTCAAAGCTGACCCAAAGTACCACACCCGACGGGTGCTGTTTGAAGTCTTGCGGCTTGTCGGTGCTGTTAAGGTGGCAAGTCAGTGTCTAGAGGGACCATTGAGTGAGCCAGGTATGCGCGATGCAAGTGTTAGTTTTAGGTACAAGATGCCTTGATGTTGATGATGGAAGAAATCCTGGAAGCAGTTGGATCATTTAGGAATCACTTCACAGTACCTTTTCTGCACCGTTTAGCAGCAATCTACCAGTAACAAAGCTCGATGGCAGTAACAAATTGCAATCACAGTTTATAATTTTTCTGTTTGAAAGCCAAGAGGCAGAGTAGAAAGCCAGAGATGTAGAAGAAAGAGAATAGAAAAAATGTAAAGGCGACTCACGGGGACGCCGTCCGTCAAACAGAAACAGGTTGGGTCGGACTCGAACCTGCGGTACAAAGTCACCTTGAAGACGAGAGTCACTCGCGCTATCCAAATGTGCCACGGGACTGTCCTCAGAAAAAAAGAACGGCCGTGTTGCATCTTCCAACGGAGCATACTCGATTGCCTACACAGTTGAGTCCGATGTCTGAAGATGTTGAGAGAGTGTCAGCACCAAGCGTGGCACGAGAGCACGTTTTACGTGATTCACTCAAGCCAACCCGGAAAGACGTGGAGGGTATAAGGCCAGGTGACAGCGGCCCGTGAGTCGCCTTTACATTCTTTCTCTTCTCTTTCTTCTACTTCTACGACTTTCTACTCTGCCTCGGACATCGGACTCAAGCATGTAGGCGATCGAGTATCCTCCGTTGGAAGATGCGACACGGCCGTTCTTTTTTTCGGAGGACAGTCCCGTGGCGCATTCGGATAGCGCGAGTGACTCTCGTCTGCAAGGTGATTTGGTACCGCAGGTTCGAGTCCGACCCAACCTGTTTCTGTTTGACGGGCGGCGTTCCCGTGAGTCGCCTTTACAGTCTTTCTCTTCTCTTTCTTCTACTTCTACGACTTTCTACTCTGCATCTTGGCTTTCAAACTGATTTACAGCAGGCCGGTTCGAGTCTGACCGAACCTGTTTCTATAATTTTTCTTCTCTTGCTGGAAAATGGCATGACTGCATAGAGTAAAGCTCGGAGCACATCTGAACAAGATTAGAAGAAACAATACCATAAGTTATATGCCTGTTAAAGCCCACGCATCAACACCAGCAGAAGACAACAAGGAAAGTTTATGGGCCAAATAAAAGGGATTTGAACGACACTATAAATGTCACTCGCACGCTGTACAGAAATGCAGCTCGTGAAAATCCCATAGGAGAGACACTCACGGTGATGAAGAGTTCTTTAGAAAAAGATGTCTTGGCATTCAACGCCATCGTCAGTTGGAAGACAAAGTGACTGCATTGGAGGATACACGTAGGGTTTTAGAGCACGGTCAGCTATTTCAGTCATTTTGGTCTGGGGACGAGAGCGTCACCGGTACTGTCAGCTTGACCTGCCTTCGACGCCCGGCCAGACGGTCTCGGCCGATCGAGCGCTACAGTGTACGTATAGAGTGTGCCGCACGTGCACCATGTATAAAGGCATGACCTGCAGGACAACGGTGCATGTTCCCATTTCGATCGGCCATTCCCGTCAGTCACAGTGAACTGAAATCATTCCAGACGAAAAACAGAACAGAAAAAAAAAGAAGAAAAGGAATAAAATGTAATTGGAGGGAGAAAAAAATAGCTTTCTGCTCAGCCCGCCTTGTCCTGGCAAGCTTTTTCGACGAAAAATTGCCTGGACCGGAGGCGTTGATCGGCCTTACAGGTTTTCAGAGGGCCTGATGGGTTGTCTCAAAGGACAAGAACTCAGCGAAAGGAGAGGGGGAGAGTGAGAGAGAGTGAAGGAAAAACGAAGGATCAGGGTTTGCCGCTAAACAAACGACCGAGCAGCTAAACTCCGCCCGAACACAGACTGATAAAGGTGTTGCCGGCCCCTGAGCTCGTGGGCCCTCCACTCGGGCTTCAGCACATGGTATGTGGTAATCCGTTGAAAAAAAACCCTGGCTCAAACCAGTTAAGCATGTATTGCCTCAGTTTCCCTGGTAACTACACACGGCATGTCACTAACAGCTTCGAGAAGCCTTCGGTTGGCATAGGTTGGAAGAAGAAAGAATTGAGACCGCATGTCCGACCGTGTGCTCGGGGTCATGCAGAGGTCAAGTTGTGGTGTTGATCCACAGTCTTTGCGCTTGTTTTCGGGTACGAAATTCAGTCTCTCATGCAATTTTTTATGGCTTTTCGGACGCTTCGGGATTCGAAGAAAGTGCTCAACATGCTGGCACGTTGGATTCTTTGACAGTAGCCTGTGTATCTTGCCTTGGAAAATGCTTCTTTTGGCGTTCAGAGGCAAGGCTGCGCAGAACCCAATGCATGTTGGTTTCCTTTTCTGCTCAAAAACTGCTTTTGGTTTTTGGTCTGGCTGTTTCAGTCTAGTACCAACACCGTATCGGAATCTTCAGGTAAGCTTTCGTGGACGCCGTGGATGCGCTGGCAGAACTTTTTGAGCCCTTGTTCGGTTTTGGAAAAGGAAAAAAAGGTTTCTCCAGTCAAAGTGATATACATGTAAACGTCATGACAGCATTTTTTTGTAAAATAGGCCGGCGGTCGTTATGTGCGTGTCATTGCATTGCTGGCCATGGGTCACATTCAAGTTCTGGATATGCTAGCATTGTACTATGTACTTGGTCCACGGTTTGCCCAAAACGGGTATGTAGATACTCCATGCTAGAGAGAAGGGAGAAGTCAGGCAGACCAGCACTGCAATAGCACTAGTATACTGGATTAATAAACAAATTGACGAGGGTATGATGGGAGAAAAGAAGGGGGAATGAGGAAAACGTGTGTGCATGCTTAGGGGAGCAACCCCATCCGGAGCATTTTCAAAATCATCGACTGGGACCGCGATTTTCTCCGTCTGAACGTAACAAAAGCCTTCGCCATCTTCCAGTACCAACTGGCACTAAACCGCCGCCAGGAAGACATGCCGTCAGAGGATAAAAGGGACATCCTACGGTCTGTGTTCATGGAAGGTCTTCAGCGCCCACTGCTTGCAGACATACTGGACAGGGAGTTTCAAGCCTAGAAAGTCGACATGAAATAGGTGGCCTTGCTTTAGCGGCGTGTATACATCTGATTATCAGCCATGGAAGAATGTACTGTGATTGGACACAGTGTACAACACAACCGGGACAGGTTACATCTAAACATGTTAAACTCTTACCTCATTTGGTTCTTCTTTTCAATTCTTTGAATGTATTCAGTGTCTGACTACGATTACTTCCTGTCCTCATTGTCCTCAGTGTGATCTTTTCTCTCTTCTTCATCTTCATGCTTCTATTTTCTTCTTGCTGGTCTTTGTCGCTTTAAATTGACACGGCTGGCACCGACTTCTGCAGCTGTGCTTGCCACAATTGTGCATATTGTACGTCACATTCCAACCTTGACCTCTACATGGGTGGCTTTTCAAGTATTCAACTTCTGCTTGCAGTGGGGAGAATGAGATCTTGGAACAAATTTGCCTTTCATAGATAAGCAAATTTTCGTTATCAAAACGCAATTCCTTCCTCGTGTGGTGAAGCTGATTTCAAGCTGTGTAATCAAAGAACGTAATTGAGAGGATGCTTATTCTCATCCAGGGTCCTTCTGTCCAAGCATGGTTCTTGCCAAACAACACTGACTATAGCTGCTGAAGGGTATCTCAATGAGGTCTCAAAGCTAGCCGAACTTGTACAAACGCCAGACGTTGCTGCTGCATTCAGCGCTGACTACATTCTTTTTATTGCCATTTAAACCTAAAAAGGAATGAAATCTCTACCAGTAGTTGATATCTCTCTGACTTTGTAGTACTGCAAAAGAAGGAACGTTGGCGACAGTCACTTGTTCCTTACAGCGTACCTAGCCTGGGTATTAGTCTGGGTCTCTTCTTGGTCTTAATTCATCACCTCCCTTTCAATTAGGCTCATACCTGAGAATGTATGGCGGGCAACACTCGGCACTGAGTCAGTGCAGATTTGCCAAGGTTAATTTCCGCGACATCCTTGATAGATTCTGGCTTTCTGCATCTGTCTCTGTCTCTCTCTCTCTCTCTCCCATCCCCCTCTCTTTGGCTTCTCTCTGTCTCTCTCCCTCTTCTCCCCCCTCGTTCCTGTTGCGCTGTGACGTCACGCTATGGAATCACAGCTGCTCACTGCCGGTGTATATGCGCATTTTTACACCCTGCGAAGCTTGGCACCGCGTCAAAATGCGCTAGCGTATTTAGGCACCGCTCGCGTACTTTGACACCCCTGTCTTTGCCGCTCGCGTGGATTGGCACCACGTTACTCCCAGTTCTAGCTCGGATCTAAGTCTTATCTTTCAGACAGCCTTGTGGGGAAGCGTTCACCACAGCGAAGCCCAACAACAAACAGGAGACCGATGGTTGCGAAAAGTCTCTTCCTCAGTCACAATAGTAATCAATCTCTTGCGCAACAAAACACATACACTCGAGCTAACCAAAATAGGGCACCTAATTGGTACTCTAACAAAATGCCACCCAAGAAAGGGTAACGAAAATAAAAGAATCATGCCAAATGCAACAACGAAAACGGGACATTGAAAAACAAAGAAACACGCCCAATGGAAAAGAACCACACCCAATCGCCCAAGTCAGCGATTCCTCACAAGCCTGGTTGTTGCTTTTCTCATGTGAGTGTCAGTGCATTGAGTTGGTCCGTGATCCTTGTTCTTAGCCGGTGCTCAGTTGCATTTATATGTACAATTTATGGAGAGACGGCTGATGGTGAGAGATTACATGTGGTTATGCAAGCTTGGTAGCACCAAGAGGGTGGAACCGACTGTGGCTTGTTTGCTGTTGCCTTTGCAACTGAGCTGGCAGAGTGGTACAGCCGAAGATGCTGCCTTTGACCAAGAGAAGATAGGGCACTATGCGGAGAAGTGTTTCTCGGAGCAGAAGCTTGAACCTTTCCCTAAACATCTGAGCACATGCACTGCCACTGTGAAGCCACAATCTGGGAAGGAGATCACTATTGATATCCTACTGCATTGCTTCTACCGTATGCCTTGACACTACCACACGATGATTTTGTGAGACAAATGCTCTGTTACAAGGTGTCAGTTGTCATGTTTGGGATTGCCACCTTTGTTTAAGGACAAAGTTTCCTGTTGGAGGTGCCTGAAAAAAGAGTGACCAGTGCTGGTCCGGAGGTCACCAGCATACACAATGAGAAGCCCTCCGCAGAGAAAGAAGAGGATGTAACATTCAGCTTCCCAGGCCAATCTCCTCCGACTATCATCAGTCTTGACTGA
>JAOWAR010047564.1:0-13146 GCA_028571005.1 Clathrina lutea
TTTCTCGCCAGGGTTATCTCTCTGACCATAGTTATCTTTCTGACCAGGGTTATCTTTCTGACCAGGGTTATCTTTCTCACCAGGGTTATCTTTCTGACCATAGTTATCTTTCTGACCAGGGTTATCTTTCTGACCTCGGTTATCTTTCTGCCCAGGGTTATCTTTCTGACCAGGGTTATCTTTCTCACCAGGGTTATCTCTCTGACCAGGGTTATCTTTCTGACCAGGGTTATCTTTCTCGCCAGGGTTATCTCTCTGACCAGGGTTATCTTTCTGACCAGGGTTATCTTTCTCGCCAGGGTTATCTCTCTGACCATAGTTATCTTTCTGACCAGGGTTATCTTTCTGACCAGGGTTATCTTTCTAACCAGGGTTATCTTTCTGCCCAGCGTTGTCTTTGACTTTTGTTTGGTCAGAGCTTTCCTCTTCCTATTTTTTGGTCAGAGTTTTCCTCCTTCTTATTAGTTGGGTGGAGTTTTCCTCTTTCTTATTTTCTCTCTTTCTTCTGGGCTTTTTCTTTAGGATAATGTAAGCTCTTTCCTTAGTTTTGTGGAGGAAACTAATCATGCATGTCATCATATTGGCCGATTGCCCCTGGTGCTACTAGCAAGAATTTAGGGACTGCTAAAAATCATGCACTGACCAGGAAAGCTGGCAGCAAATCCAGATGGCGTAAGGTCAGACCCTAGAGTGGTCAGACGTCGAAAATTGACGCATTTCCGTTTAATAGTGCAAATCACTGAAGTGCGCCGAGCTTGGGTCGACATATACAGCGAGATGGACGATTGTGGAGTTCGGGGACTTCCGTGACTCGATGCGCACGCCACGTGTTAAAAGATAATAGAGTAACTAGGGCAGGTACCAGGGAAGAAGCGTCACAGCGCCGGTACACGTTTATACAAAGAAAGCTTTTTTGTATCTTTAGATACGCTACAAATGTACCGGGAAGATGGTCTGACCCTTTTTCGGTAGGCGTCAATGGATTTTCCCGTCACTTTTTCATACCGTGGTGCGTTGACGTTTTACTTACGGCCTCGTAACAGCACAGAGGCCTCATTACAACCGTGTTCATGACGACCTTGAAACCTGCGGCTGAGAAAGTGTCTATCGGAGCCTAGACTCACTCGTAGGAAAACTCTCCTTAAAAGGAAAATTGTCTCTTTAGTAGCCAATCGGAAACGCTGTATCGGGAAAACCCTCGCCTGGCGATCGACTACCGCTGACGAATTTGATTTACCTTGGCTTCTTTGATTCTGACCGAGCTGTCGATCGCGAAGATGCATCTGTCAAAGACGCACGAGCGGTTATCGACATTCATGTATGATTAAAATTCATCAATTCACTTAGACCATTGAATAGCAAGCCGTGTTACGGCAGAGAGCGGCATTGTTATGCGCAGCTGTTTCCAACTGGCCCGACTGGAGACTTTTTCTTTCAAAGCCAGATTGCTTTAGCAGCTATAGCTAGAGAGAGACAGGGAGAGAGAGAGAGAGAGAGAGAGAGAGAGAGAAGGAGAAAGAGAATGAGGAGGGGGTAGAGCTCGAGAGAAAGAGAGACTGGCGGACAAGATCCGAAGAACAGATTGCCATTAATTTGTTTGTTTCCCACCGGGAATCTAGGCCCAATGAAGAGATGTTGCGGGCGCTAGCTGTGCTAATCGCCACAGGTGGACCGGTGAAAAAAAGCCATCTCAACCGATGGAAACCAAGCACGAAAACACAATTTTCCCCGACTACCCTAACGAAGAATGAAGTAGAAGAACTATCCTTGATCCAGACCATTCCGAGTAGGGTATTATGAATTGTTTCTATCAGGCAGAACGATATCTCCGAAAAGCGATCGTAGATCGGGAGTTAGTTGTGAAAAGGCTTGATAGCTAAATTACTTTGCCAAAGGCTAATTGTCAAGGAGATATAAAATGTTAATCCGGGATTATCCTTGTAAAGCCTTTCCGGGTAGAAAGGGTGGAAGAAACACGAACGAAAAACCGGAGAAAGAAGTATCGTGTTTCTTCAAACAAAAAATCTTGCGTGCCGTGGTTTTCTCAAGCCGGCTTTCGTAGTGCTTTTTCCTTGAAATCCCGTTTGCAAGGGCAATTTGCAAGCTCCTCGAATAGACCCTCGAGGATTTCCGGACGGGAAGGCAAGCGATGATTAAAGGGGATTGTGGTGGTCCGTTGTATGCGGTAAAGGCCAACGTTGATTGAAATCGCCTCAGGCGCCAGGCGTGCGCAGCCGTTCTCCTGAACGTATAAATGGGGAATTGAAAGCTGGTTTTCTCATCGAGAAAGGTATTGGCTGTTTTCCTAACGACTACTGCATATCGCACGCTTCTCTTCTCCAAGCCTTCAAGATGAAGATTGCTTTTCTTTTGGTTGTGGCCTGCTTACAAGGTGTGTAGAAACTTTGCCAGCGCTGAGAGAGGGGGAGGGGGAGGGGCAGGGAGGGTAGGGAGAGGTCGTATACCAAGTACCTCGACACAGCGTCTAAATCTTTTTTTCGTTTTCAATTTGCACCTATCAGGCTCCCTGTTCATTCCAGTCACGTGCTTTCACGTCGAGCTCAGTGCAGAGGGTAAGCCTCCCTACCTCACATCGGAGATGCAGGTCCTCCACTGCGATCTCCGCAAAGACCCGTCCGAGCCGCCCGTTACAGTGTACACAAGAAAATGGGTGATCGGCAGCCTGGCCTTGGCTGAGCTGAAGAGCTTGAATGACCTTAACGGCACAGCGGTTGGGTCGACCCTGATCATCACATACATCCATTCCAGCCTCCTGCCGAATGTCACGTTTGTCTGCGTCGTGTTTACGCGAGACGAAGCCGGGCGGTACGATGTTTTCAAAGGAAATCGAAGTTTCGCCTTCAAGGAGAGTCAAAGCCCACCTCTAAGAGCAGTGATCTCCCCACACCCGCAGGGGGCTAGTCGACAGCACTCTTCTAGTCGACTACGCCTGGTGTGCGCCACGAACAATCCTGATGCTTACTTCTCGTGGACATTCGGCAGACGAGGAGAGGTAGCAGGCCCAACCCTGCCTTTCGACGTTCGCGCCGATCATCACACAGGGGAGCTTGTTATTCCGAGAGTGCGATCCACGCACGAGGGGAGATGGACGTGTACCGCGAGAGTTGACGGTAAAAATATACAATCGGCGAACACAGCATTCGAACTCAATCTGCTCAAAGGTAAGACATATTGGGACTTCTTTCGACCTTATATCGAAGTTCGATCAATAATGAACATTACATAAATTTCACAAAGCGATGAGGGAGGCAAATACTAACTTCCACCAAGTTCCTCGATCGTCAGATAGGTGTAGCACTGTAAGCGCCTAAAGATAATCATTGTCTTAGTACTACAGCCGGTTTAGGCCGAACTCTAAATGTGTACTGCTTCACAAACCAGTAGCGTTAATCCGCTGCTTTGCTCCGTGCGTCTGTTTTTTTTCCCCTTTAGATTTCTTCGTCAGTTTTGAGTTGGAGACAACGCGTCGGATGAAAGGCTTTGATCAGGTAAGACATGCTTTCAGTTTCGCATCAGTGCCTATATAATGATTTCTTAAACCCATCCTTGACATATAAAACTTACACATTATGCATTCATCACATAACTTACGTAACTCTCACCTCCTCCCTACACCTTCTCTCTTTGTCTGTCATGGCAGATTGATGAGTTTATGGCCCAGGCCGAAGCACGCTGTGACTTCACCAGGCATAGCGCCACGTCCAGCCAGGAGAGGAGCGTTCACAATGAAGAGAGCAGGTTTCCTATCACAGAACTGAGAGTCATGTCGACCTCCACGAGAAAGACTCTGGCAGCCTGCCTCTGTGAGAGTTTGACGAGCTTTGCTGCACGAAAGCCAGAGATGTTTATCCGTCACAGCTGGGTGAAGATGGGGTTTTTCCCGTATGTGAAAGGGAGAGGCTGCCGGGCACCGCAGGGCACGAGAAAGTGACTTCAATGATCCCCGTTACGTTATGAAATTTCCCCCGACCGCATAAGACTATATCAGTGATACGCCACTCAGTAACATTATTACACAGATTCTTCCTTTTGTCTTTCTGCCCTGACATGAGCCCTGGAAGATCACATTGCTTGCAAAAATATTCAACCCCTGTTTACCTTTTATTCCTGGAAAATAAAGACTCGCATTTAGGTGTACCCACTTGTATTCATGTAAAGTAGGGCTTCTTTCCGCTAGAGGGTGATTCAATTCACCCCTGGCCTGCGATACACATGGTGTCAGGAAATGCAAGTCTCTGCGTTGACTATTCAGTGCTCGACTAGATTAATGACAATACAAAGTGCTGTGTTATTCCACCTTAGTTTCTTGTCATTCCCGAGGGGCTGTCCTGATATCGATTCCAACCTGTGGTAAACGGCGCCTAGCCGAGCGGATATCGCGATGTCACTTTGCTCTGACCAATGCATCGTGTTTGGCAAGGGGCCAGTTCCCCACAGCTTTAACATCAGACGAGAGATTATCAGCTTGGAACAGTGCACCGACGAATGAGCTTTTTAATCAAGCTTCTTTCCGCTTGAATACTTTCACATGGAGACTAGAGCCCCGTGACATCCTGGCTAAAACATTCGCACTGAATGAATTTGATTTTTGAGGCTGATGTTGATACTATTATCCTGAACAAGACTTAATTCGAATAGTGACGTTAGCGGAGGGGAGCAAAAATAATTTGGAATTGGCCAAGAACATGGAAAAAAGCGTGTACAGAAACCGCGGACAGGCCACACGTGCCATAAGTTACTTTTGTCAAGTGTAATGAACACCGATCCCCTTGCTCCGTAGACGCCAACCTACCGACGTTTTGAGGAACACTAGCTGCTGTAATTCTCTTGTACATCTTGCTGCTCCTCCTGCTTTCTGTCAATCTCATTTAAAGTTTGTTCAAATCTTAGCTGCATCCCATCAAATCGCTGACAGTACGCCTTCGGCCTTTGTGGCGTTCGCGGTGCAACACAGACGCCTCAGGGTAAGGCTGTGGCAAACTTTGACAAATTCCTCTCAAGCCAAGAATTTCATGGTTGTGGTTATGTTCACTTAATGTCTGAAACGCTCCACATAACGTAGGCGCCTAGTGATCCAATGACATCTTACAGATAAAAATACGAGCCAGATTGGCCATGAACTTGACCTTCTCCCTATTCTGAAAAGTCCGTCGACGTGAAAAGTTCTTTTCTGCTTTAGACATGAATTGAACTTGTCTCACGTTCACTCCCGGTCTCTGTTTTGTTCGGTGAAAGTGAGTGTGTTGTTTGTCCGTCTTCCCAGGGCCAGTATTTTAAGGCCTGTACGGTTTGACTGGAATCTTTGATAATGGTCTGATTGTGTGCGCTGGTGAAGGGATAAATAGAGAGGTGGCCATATGAGCACGCACACCCACGCATGCACGCAGGCACGCACACACACCAACACGTACACACACAGCTACACCACAAAAGCAAACGCACGTACACATGAACACTATCTTTGCTTAAGGCCAGGCAATTTGTTTCTGTGTTTGTCGTTATGGGCATGCATTGAACTTTGCTGCTCTAACAAAGTAGAACAACAACAACAACAACAACAACAACAACAACAACAACAGAACAAAACTCGAGTATTGTGCGCTCAGTAGATCTACTGGACAATAATCTTAAGGCCAACACAGGATTTTTTCAGTTTCTCGTCCTAGCAAGGGCCAAAAACCTATCAAGGATTGAAAAAGAGCACTCCCACACACCATCTTGGGATACATAGTTTCTAGTACAGCCGACTTTGGTATGTTGTCAAAGCAAACATTTGGCATGGGCAATCATGATAACTCATCCAAGTTCAGCAACCAAGCTTTATGCACCTTGAGGGTGTTTCACAGGAACGCAACGACTCAAAACCAGAACATGCATAAGGAACTGACAATGGCTTAAATGTCGAAACATCTTGTTATTAAAACATACTTCTCTTTTCTCACTTCACGTCTCACGGAACTTTTGTTTTTAACCTTACAAAATTTACTTATAAACTGGCCTGAACGCCTGCATGTGAGGGAAAAAAGCTCGACCAAGGTAAGGTTTGTGTTGAAAGGGTCCGAGGGGAGGCTGTACTTGAGCCTGAGCCTTTGTGTCAGTAAGGGTCCTTGGTGTTACCCGATACGGAGGCTGAAGTACTAGGGCATCACTTCTGGCCGGCCAGGAAGGGAACGCATTGATGGAACTTTTATCAAAACAAGCTTACCTTAATCCCACAAAAGGTGGCTTTCTTCAGATCTTCAGATGACGGTTTCACAAGGGTCCTTGGCGTCATGCCAGGAATTTTCAAGACAGTGGGGCACCTGCGCAAGCAGAAGACACAAGTCAGCTACCCCGGCGAGGCAAAGACCTGATCAGATCAGCTTCTTTAACAGAGCCGTTCAAGCACGGGCCTCTCTCTTTGACCTGAAAAGGACTGGCCGGATGTCAGAAGCTAACCACAGAAGATTGACAAAAGTGTTCAGTTTCTTCTATGTGCCGTGATATTAACGAATTTGGTCAACGTCGATATTTCCTATGTGAATGCCCTAGTCAGCACCGAAGTCGGAGCAGGTCCGTTTCCAAGGAAAAAGAGAGGGGAATTTCTTTCGGGTCTGTATTGAGACCTCTTTCAAATTTAGACATGGATAAAATCGTAAAAAACATTGCGAATTTTCGACGTTTTCATAGTAAGGATATGCTTCCTAAAATAAAGAAATGATGAAATAATTGTCAGTGATAAATGCTCAGGACTTTCCAGACGGCATCGGAACTCCTTCGTTGTGTATAGTAAATTAAGAAGATTCAGAAGATATGGGAATCTTTCATAGTTTAGTGTGCATCCAGGTGATGTTGTTGTTGTCCATGAAAACGAGGGCTGTAAGGCCTGTATATAATAGTTCTAACATTCAGCACGTCAACGGTATAATGTGTGGTTACTAAGCTTTTTGTACTGTTTTGGATTGATCGGAAGGTAGGAAAATGGTAGATATTTTGCTAGACCTTCCAGTGCCAGAAAAAATGAGCCAATGATCAGAAACGTTTTGGGGAGGTGGAGTAAAAGGGAGAGATCAACTAGCTGATGAGTTAGATAAACCTGTCGAAGGATATTTAGATGAAGAAAGGTCGGAGTGAATGATAGTGATCAAATTTGAAGTCCACACATTAATCGGTTTGCAGTAGAAGATTCGAGAAGATAAATATTACAAATATCTTCTCGGCTTAATAAACATGGCTGAACGAAACATTACAGATTTTAGTGAACAAAAATACGATCGAAAACGGAAAATGCTATATGTCGACCGTTTAACTGAATTCTACATTCGAACATTCATAAGATGGCTTAGAGAAAAAGTCATCAAAAGGTACAGCAGTCGTAGTGGGAAAGTTTAACCGACCTATCAAGGAGTGGGTGTAGAAGAATATTAACGCTAGCAGTTCACGCCGATGCATTGATACTTTAGACACACTCCTCAGTGATTATGATTCGAAAATTTCACAGGGGCATCAGAGAGGAAACTTAAAGAGGCGTCTTTGAAAACGAACGAAGTCAAAGTCTTAGGGAATTTGTAACGCCAGAATAACTTAACACAATGCAAAATTAAAAGTGCATGATATCGAACGCATCAACAAAAAGAAGTCAAATTTTAAGAAAGGATACACCCCAACATGAATGGAGAGGGTGTTCACGATTACTGAAGTCCAAGGAACGGGATCAGTCCCATATCAACTAGAGGATCTGGATTGTGAAATGCTAGATGGGTCATTGTACGAGGGGTGATGGCACGTTGCTGAATTACAGAAAACGGAACAAGATCTAGAAGTATTTGGAATAGAAAGTCCTGAGAAGAGATCGAACAAACAACGTATTTTACTCTAAAGGGCAAGGGTATCCTTCGAAGTTCAAATCGTGGAGACCAGCCAAAAATGTTAAAAGAAATTGGGCTTCTTTTTTGGAAAGTTGAGATATGCTTTTCTCACAAGGGGGCGAGGTTTACGCTCTCAATGCGTGGGATTACCATAACCGAAAAGAAATCTCTATCTACTCCGGCGAACGTGAGAGGGAAAGAAAGAACGAAAGAAATAATCGATGGGCGAACCGGGAATCAAAGCCGGATAGTTGGTTTTACGTTCGAATGCTCTACCGACTGAGCTACCCGTTCGATTCGCTACCCGCCGAGATCAACTCTCGCTTTCCCTCTCTGACACGTGAACTCTCCGGCTGCTTCGACCCTTACGGAGTGACAGCTCGCGCCCGCTACTCGGGTGACCTTTTTGCTGCACGGAGGAGGGGTTCTTTCTCTCTTTCACGTCCGCAGAAGTAGATAGAGATTTCTTTTCGGTTATCTTTTTTTTCTCATAATGAACTTAACTTGAAAATGGAGCATATCTTTTGCTTTGACTTCAGTCTTCCTCTTATGATAATCACCTGCGGAATCTTTCTTCTTTACTCTCTATTCAGGATGTTCATTGAATTCTTTCGGGTTTCCTTTTTTGTAAAGCAGGATTTCGTCCTTTTTTCTTCATCTTCGTCTTAGCAATTCTTGTCTTTATATCTGTGATAGAATTCTTACCCACAAGCTTTCGTCCTTTATCTATTTCCCGGATCTTCATTGCACCTATCGCTTCTCCTTTTTTGGTCATCTTTCTTAGTGTTGCTGTCTTCTGTGCCTTTCTTATTCCTGTAACACTAATCAAGAGCGAAATATATGATTTCCCGAACCAACTTCCAATACACCAGCTAACATTAGATTGAAACGACTTTTCGGTTCTGAAACAAGAGCCTTCCTCGGGTATCGAGCAATTGACAAAAAGCATAGACAGGAACCAATGACTTTCAAGCAATCTAAAGAGAGAATCTCGATGCTATCCAAGGTGACAATGTTTGTGCTATCTAGCCTGGATGATGTGATACAATAGAGGTGACATGGAAGTGTTTTATCAAAAGGCGACATGGACTTGGCGCTATCTCTCGAAGGTGACAATGATTGTATGCTAGAAACCATGATTACTCAGCTGTAGGGTATTATCTACTGTATACTGGAGACTTCCAATGGTGTTACACTAAATCCAACCATAGTTTACTAAGCGGTAGGCCCCTATCTGCATTCATTAGTCCATTGCCTTGGTGTTGTTTCTTGATGGTCAGGGCCTCCTTCACTTTTCTCCTTAAGGAAACGTCGTTTTCAATCTATTGTTAGCTGGTGTATTGGGATTCGGTTGGGAATGTCTAATCAAAGAGTGATGTCGTTCACTGAGAAAGTATATGATGTTTTCCTTTTAACTAGAATAAGACCAGCGCTCAGATGCTTTCGTCTCTCCTTTCTTTTTCTTATAATAATCAGGTCTTATGCAATTTCATCTTTTCCTTATACCTGTTAGAGTAATCAGGGAAGTAAGCTTTTTTTTTTGTCATGATCGTCGTTCATGTTTCCGTCCGACAATTTTTCCTCACATGGACAACTTGTTAGAAATTATTTTTATTTTCAATTTTGCCTCCGCTGTTTTCTTTTCTTGCAGTAAATTTTAGTTTTAAAATGATTTTCCAAGGCTGATCCATTATTTTCAGAACTTTACATGAAGTGGCGCTGGATTGTGAGATTAGGATTTTAGATAATTTGCCTGGAAAGATCAGAAATTCGCAGAGAACTAGTGAAATTAGTGCAGGACTTTGACGTCATCACAAAGATTCGCAGAGAATTATCAGTAGCCGAGTATTTTGACGTGATTTACCAAACGTTATGTAGTGTCAGGAATATATTTATCTAAAAGGGTGCATTATGGTAGAGTGCGAAACCGTCTCTCTGTGTGACATGCAGGGTAACAATAAGTTACGCACGGGCTGTTTCCCAGCAGTATGCACAGTTCTTCTTGTGTGGCTTGTTGCGTGGCTGCGTAGATGTTTGTGAAATCAACAATTGAATCCACCACTTCTGGTGTGAAAAACAACTTGAAAAAATCACTTTCATCAGCTAACTGAACACCAGCATGTAAGTGCAGGCCAGTGGAGTGCTCAGGATTGAACTGTGGCAAATATGCAAACCCACCCGCGCCAACGTCCTCGTACCCAGCCGCTGGATTGAACGCCTGGTGAAACCCTCCGCCACAACCGCCGCGACCACCACGACCCCCGCGTCCTCCACGACTTCCGCGACTTCCGCAACCACGCTCTTGACCACCGCGTCCTCTTCCTCGACAAGCACCTCCCCTACCTTGGCCATCTCGAAATCCTCGTCCCCTTCCTCGTCCTGCTCTCCCTCCGCGATACCCACCCCGAAATGGACCGGCTCCTATCCCCTCATTATCTGAGTCGGAGTCACCGTCGTAGCTGCCGTCCGTGACGGAGTCGAGATCCTCGCCAAGAAGTCCTTGGTCGATGGCTTCTTCATCTGACGAAGACAGCACGTCGATATTGAGAAACTGAGGTCAGAACAGAAGTTGCTATCGTCGCGTAGAGGTGCTCAAGTAGCATCCAACTCATCTAAAAGAGCCAGCGCTTCGCCTGCGTTCATCTTCCATGTCCTACTTTGCGGCCAAGTCGAAAGGAAGAGCTACCGCTACTTCCGACGGAGAAAACTGAACTTTCCATGTATGCAAGCGCCCTCCGAACTGCGCAGCAGCGCGCACGAAAGCCCCATCCCTTGGCAACCCACAGACGCGGTTTCTAGGCTCTGTGAGCACTTTTAAGGTCCCTAGAGGGGTAAATGTTGGTCTGACTCGCTATCGATCGATCGAACGCGAAAGAAGTTTAATTAACTATGTTATAACCTTATTGATTATTCATTTGCACGGATCATTCTGGGAGACCTTTCCCAAGAACAAACACAGTTCCGCCCCAGGATTACGTCTCGATTGTGTCGCTCACCTTCCCTCCTTCCTCTTCTTTTAAAGATTACTCGTTCCAACAAAGAGCAATTCTTGGGTGGCGATCGAGCTTTAAACTGTTAACAGAAACCAAATCATCTCACATATCGGAGAGCCTAATGCCTTCCATTTGGAACACGGAAAAGCAGCGCTCAGATTGCCTTTTGCCTTGGGCCACAACGCGAAGAACAAGGCACCATGTGTTTCTTCGAGTGATCATTAGGTTAAGAGGGCTGATTGCGAAATCACGGGAAGCTTCTTTTCAGGCCGGTGACGTTTATGCACCCTTGCTTCCTGGAACGAGCCTTCGAGCATACTCTACTTTTGTTCTGGTCGATGCTGGGTGTTTATTTATACCCATTGGGCTAATATCCACGTTTGCGCACCTATCATCCTTCGTTGTCTGATCGGGAAACATTCTTCCGCTAACTAAGACTTCTCACATGATGAAGAAAAACAAGGCCGTCACTGCTCCAGGTATCAAAAGGGGCTCGTTCTCATCCCCCTTGCTGTCAGATGCCTTGCGCTGAAGGCCAATAGTTAGACTACGGGTGTATGCCAGACGTTTCCTGGTCTCTGTGAAGGCAAAGAGGAACTGAAATGACGAAACGCCATCTGACATCTGTTCTGCATACGCACGTGTTGGTACTGTGACTGCCACACTGCAGGAGGTCAGGGCCAATGAAGAGCGTCTTCAATCTTGGTATGACGAGGCACTTCAGCTGGCAGCGCGTGTCCAGGCTGAACCGACTTGTCCATGCTTCTGCCGGCGCCGTTTGGACCAACCGGAAGCTGTGCGGCAGTACTACCGCCGAACTGTCACACTTCCATTTTTGGACAGCATGCTATCACAACCTGAAGACGCGCTTCGAAGACGCAGAAGTTGGTCATTGTAAGTCTGCAGACAGTCATTCCATCGATCGTGCGTGCATCAAAGACGAAGGGGGAAGACTTGGCACAGCAGTTACTTGAGTTCCATGGCGAGGATCTGCCTGACTACGACAATGCACACCAGGTCACAGCGGAGGTGGAAGTGTGGTGCACTTCCTGGCGCGGTGAAAAAGGTGATGTTCCTGACACACCCCAAGCAGTCTTGCAGCACGAGTCTGTGCAAGGAGGAATGTTCCCCAACATTGCGCAAGTGTTGCAGCTCGTAGCAACTGGTCCCGTGACCAGTTGTGAATGTGAACGGTGAATCAGCGGACTTCACCTCCTCAAGACATTTTTGCGTTCCACCACTGGCCAAGAGCGTCTCACGTCCGTTGCGCTGAAGTACGTGCATTAAGGCCATGACATCAACATCGATAGAGTGGTTTGCAAGCAAGCCAAGGCGCATGGCACTGGTTGACGTTCTGGCCGAGGATCACCATGATTAGGGAGGCAGTAGGTGAGCAGTTAAAACTACTGTTTTCTCTCACCCATCATGGAAAGGGTCCTGGTGACGCCGTTCTCAGCCTCTCTCCCTCTCAGTGACCTGTATATATCTCTCTCTCCTCTCCTTTCTCCCTCTGTCTGTCTGTCTGTCTCTCTCTCTCTCTCTCTCTCTCTCTCTCTCCCTCTCTCTGTGACACTTTCCCTATCATCTCCCTCCAGTTGAGATTTTCAAACAGAGTTTCTGACAGGCCAGTCTATTGTTAGAATTAAAAGTAAGGGGTTTCAGCCATGCCAGACTTCAAAAATTTTCAGGGGACACCCCGGACCCCCAGAATTGTCCTCCAAAGCAGCTCTAAATTGCCCCGGCTACGCCCCTGAAACGTTCCGGTCTTCGATGTTTTTGGTGACAATCCAGACCTTTGGGTGATCGATCTAGGCCTTCGGGTCTTCGATCTGTTGAGACTCAGAAAGAGTCCAAACATGTGGCTCTCAATTCGATCTAGACCTTTGGGTCTTCGGTTTGCGGGGAGATAATCTAGACCTTCGGCTTTTCGATATGTGGTAGACCTTCTGGTCAGCGATCTAGACCTTCGAGTCTTGGATCTGCATCCATCACCGAGCGAAACCGGTGAAGCGGTGAAAGTCGTTAAGGAGAAAGGAACAAAGTGCACAGCCAACACTGTACAACGGGACAAGGCGCAGAAGACAAAGAAAGAAGGAGTGCTCCATGGTTTGGCTTGCACTTCGGGACCGGGCGCTGTCATACCTAATGTGACTACCCCTCAGAAAAGTACTGCTGGTAGTCAATTTAGGCAGGCAGTCTTACCTAATCTGACTACCCCTCAGAAAAATACTAGACTACCCGTAGCGTGGCGAAAAAGGCTACCCATACTGGGGCCATAGTCAATT